>DF358981.1:52415-72566 GCA_000787875.1 Solanum virginianum | reverse complement strand
CTCCGGTGTTGTTTGTGAAGAAAAAGAAAGGTTCTCTTAGAATGTACATTAATTATCAGCAACTTAATAGGGCCATATTGATGACTTTTTTGATCAAATTCAAGGGGCTAGTCATGTTTATAAGATTGATCTTCGGTTCGGGTATCACCAAGTGAAAGTGAGGGAGTGTGACATTCCCAAGATGGCCTTTCGGACTAGGTATAGGCACTATCAGTTTGTTGTTATGTCCTTCGAATTAACCAATGCACCGGCCATCTTCATGGATCTTATAAATAGGGTCTTTAAACATTACCTTGATTTGTTTGTGGTGGTATTTATTGATTATATCTTGATCTATTCCCATAGTAAGGAGGAACATGTGGGTCACTTGAGGGTGATGTTACAAATCTTGAGGGAGGAGAAGTTGTATGCCAAATATGAGAAATCTGAGATTTGGTTGAAGAACGTTGCCTTCCTAGGTCATATGGTGTCGGATGATGGTATAAAGGTGGATCCTAAAAAGACAGAGGTAATTAGAAATTGGCCTAGAGCTTTGACTCCATCGGACATTAGAAGTATCTTGGGCTTAGTGGGTTATTATCGGAGGTTTGTGAATGGGTTCTCTTCTATTGCTTTTCCCATGACTAAGTTGACCAAAAGAAGGCAAAATTTATATGGACCGATAAGTGTGAAAGGAGTTTCCAAACTTTGAAAGATAAGCTTGTCTCTGCTCCTATCTTGTATCTACCAGAAGGGTTGGAAGGGTTTGTTGAGAATTGTGATGCCTCACGAATGGGTTTAGGTGTTATCTTGAAGTAAAATGGTAAAGTGATAGCTTATGCCTCTAGACAACTTAAGATGCATGTAAAGAATAATCCTACTCATGATCTAGAGTTGGCCGTCGTGGTATTTGCTTTGAAAATTTGGCGTCATAACTTGTATGGGGTATATGTGGATGTGTTTACCGATCATAAGATTCTCCAATATGTGTTCACCCAAAAAGACCTCAACTTGAGACAACGAAGGTGGTTAGAGCTTCTTAATGATTATTATATGAGTGTGCATTATTACCCTGATAAGGCAAATGTTATGGCCTATGCGTTGAGCAGGGTGTCTATGGACAGCCTAGCACATATTGATGGTGGGGGTAAAGAAGTGGCTAGAGAGGTCCATTGGTTGGCTATATTGGGAGTTAGGTAAGAGGAAGTTGATAATGGTGGTATTGTGGTTATTGATGGCTCAAAATCTTCATTGATTAAGTAGGTGAAAGCAATGTAAGATCTTAGCCCCGCTTTGTCAGAATTGAAGGCCTTGGTGAGAGATGATAAGGTAGAGGTTTTATCCCAAGGGGGAGATGGTGCCTTTAGGTACCAAGGTAGATTGTGTGTCCCTTGTGTTGATGACTTATGGGAGAAGATTCTTGATGAGGCTCATAATTCTTTCTATTTTATTAGCCCCGGTTCTACCAAGATGTATAGAAATTTGAGGGAAGTGTTTTGGTAGGGTGGTATGAAGAGAGACATTACTAAGTTTGTATCCGGTTGCCATAATTGCCAATAAGTCAAAGCCGAACATCAAAGGCCAGGTGGCCTAGCCCAATATATAGAGATTCCTACTTAGAAGTGGAAGGAAATTAACATGGATTTTATGGTTGGGTTGCCTAAGACTAGAAGATATTTTGACTCCATTTGGGTTGTGGTTGATAGAAAGACAAAGTCGGCTCATTTCCTACTGATTAAGACTACTTATGGTGTCGAAGATAATGCTAAGTTGTACATTCATGAATTGGTTAGATTGCATGGGGCGCCCTTTTCTATTATATCGGTTCATGGTGCTCAATTTACTTCTCACTTTTGGAGGTCCTTCCAAAGAGGTCTTGGTACTAAGGTAAAGCTTAGTATGGCCTTTCACCCTCAAACGGATGGGCAAGCCAAAAGAACTATCAAAACTCTTGATGATATGCTTAGAGCTTGTATTTTGGAGTTTAAGGGTAGTTGGGATGATCGTCTTCCACTCATTGAGTTTGATCCAAACTCTTGAGGAGATGCTTAGAGCTTATGTATTAGAGTTTAAGGGTAGTTGGGATGATCATCTTCCATTGATTGAGTTTGCTTACAATAATAGCTATCATTCTAGTATTGGTATGGCTCCTTTTGAGGCTCTCTATAGTAGACGTTGTAGGTCCCCGGTTGTATGTTTTGAGGTAGGGAAATGGCTTTGTTAGGTATGGATCTAATCATGGAGGCCATAGAGAAGGTAAGGTTGATAATGCAAAGATTGAAAATAGCCCAAAGTAGTCAAAAGTCCTATGCCAATGTGAGGAGAAGGGATCTTGAATTTAAGGTTGGTGATTGGGTCTATTTGAAGGTCTACCCATGAAGGGTGTGGTTCATTTTGATAAGAAGGGTAAATTGAGTCTAAGATTTGTTGGTCCTTATAGAGTGTTAAGGAGGATTGGTAAGGTGGCCTATGAGTTGGAGTTGCCCAATGATATGAACATGGTTCATCTGGTCTTTCATGTGTCTATGTTGAGGAAGGGTGTGGGTGCTCCAAGTGCTATTGTGCCTCTTGATGTTGTGGGTGTTGTTGAAGATAATTTGACTTATGAAGAGGTTCTGGTAGAAATTTTGGATAGACAAGTGAGGAGGTTGAGGAACAAGGAAGTTGCTTCCATCAAAGTTCTTTGGAGAAACCAACAAGTTAAAAGTGCCACATGGGAAGCCGAGGCGGAAATGCAAGAGTGATACCCCTATCTCTTCCATTCTACTCAAGCCTAAGGTACTAATTCTAAGTTCCCTATGTGATTTCAAGTCTTATGAATCCGCCCTTATAACATTTGCATGCATTCATGTTTGTGTTGACAAGTTCATGGTGATTTGGACACTTATGTTGAGACTTTTGAAAATGATATTTAAGTGCATTGTTGCATTCTTGTTGGGGCTGATCTCTTCTTGATTATCCTTTTTATGTATGTTTCATTGACATTTGGGGATGAATGTTCCCAAGGGGGAGATGTTGAAACGCCTAAAAAGTGCCCAAAAATATGCCTCGAAAATGCCCATAATCATAATTTTCATATATCTCAAAATCCACGCGTGATATCAAAAATCTGACTTAGTGTGATCAAGGGACAAAATTAAGTAGGTAATTGTTCTAACCCCAATTTTAGAGCAACCGTATCAAAATTTGATTTTCCAAAGTGACGAAAAATAGTGAGGTTTCCACGCCCCTAGCACAACGCAGCCAGGAAGTGGACCTGCATATTTTTTTCCTAGTTTTTCTTACTTCGGTCCAAGGCTTTGATGCCTTTGGCCTAAGCCTTCCTACGCATAAAAACACCTATATTTAGTCATTTTTCAACCTTATATCATTGAAGACATTCCCCAAAACCCTCTCAAATACTTAGCGAAATATTTCACCCAATTCAAGTGACCTAAACTCTCTTTCGGATCTTAAGGAATTCAATCAAGCTTCAAGTTCTCATTTCGATATTCATCAAGGAAATCTCCAAAGTTGAGGTATGTGGGTTTTCAACTACTAGGTCCTTTCACCCATGGTGCCCAACCTTCTTTTTTATGCAAATTACCTAATTTCAAGTTGATTTATCTATGGGTGCTTCTTATTATGAATTTGACTATAAACTTTGTTGGGGTTTGATAAAATATTGATTGTTTAAGAATGTTTTGAGCTATGAATCTATGTTCTACGATGAGATTTGATGAGGGGTTTTAATGTATCTTGCATAAAGGTGTTCCCAAGTGTTGGTGGGTTGATTTACTTCAAGCTTTCTCACATGATTTTATTCTTTGATTGCATGACTTTGAACTAGCATTACACACCTGCAAAGTGGTTGATAAAATGTTTGGTTATGGATTCTTGAGTTATTGAAGGTCTATTGAATGGCTTATGAATTAAGTGACTTTCAGATAATGAAACGAATGTATATATATATGTTGATATCTTGAAAAGTATCTATAGTATTACAAGTGACGACACCTTATTGAGGGGGTGTTATGCCTCAATCACCTTATCAGGGGGTTCTAGGCCCATAATACCGTGTTGAGGGGTATATACCTTGACCACCTTGTTAGGGGTGCTAGACCTGTACTTCCAATTGAGGGGTAGATACCTCAATCACCTTCTAAAAGGGTGCTAGCCCTTAGATTCCAAGTATTAGATATTTGGTCTATGATGATGGTCTCTTCCTACACAGGTAATAGGTTCTATACAAGCATGTTTTACTTCGAGCATTGATCATGCATGTCATATTGTTATAGTACTTCCTATTGCCTATGTATATCCATTTTGACTGTGTTGCTTATCTCTTCTGGCATTGCATCCTACATACTTAGTATATTCAAATGTACTAACATGTACTCTATGCCTACATAATGTTACTAGGTAGGAACCTGAGCTCCTCTTGATCATCCTTCTCCTCCACATGGCTAGTACTATCTCTTAAAGAAAGTTTAGTGAGTCCTCAACTTCGAGGACAATAGCTATTGATCCTATGTTATGTGAAGACGCATTTCTTTGTTTAGATGCTTATGACCATGAGGGTGAGCCCAGAAAGTTGTCTTAGCCCCTGCCCAATCTATGTTAGAGGTGTTGTTGGTCAATATTTATGCTTTGAGTTTTGACTCTTTTGATGATTTATTCTATGAAAGACTTCCCTTAGTCCCTTTATCCTTGTTTATATTCTCTTATAGTAGTTTAATTGCTTACGTGACCAAGGATGTGTGAATGATATGCTAAGAGGCTTGTTTGGGGTTCCTTTGGATTCCCATTCGCCGTGTCACGTCTTGGCCCTAGGCTTGGGTCGTGACACTATGTCGTACTTTAGGAGTTATTTGAGACTTCTTATTCCTAATTGATACTCTTTTGCTATTTAAATCATGACTCAAAGAAAAGTGGCACAAAGATCTCCCACTCTTGACGGTAAACTGGCCTCTCCAGCTCCACAAATCCCTTAAGGAGAAACTCATGCTGAATTCCAAAATGTGGTCACATTATTGGCAAGGGTCATGGCGAACCAAGGAATTCAAGCTCCTTATGCTTCTACCCCCACTTAAAGAGTGAGATGTTACAAGAATAAATCCTCTAGAGTTCTATGGCTCTAAAGTTGAAGAAGACCCCAAGAATTCATTGATGAGGTGTACAAAGTTCTTAATATTATGGGGATAAGCTTTGAGGAGAAGGCGAAATTAGTGGCCTACCAACTATCTCTTCGAAAGAATTCAAGGCTGTCTTTCTCAACCATTTCTTTCCCATGGAGCTAAGGGAGGTCAAGGAGTTTATGAACCTCAGACAATGTTCCATGAGTGTTAGGGAGTATTTCCTTAAATTCGACAACTTCTCAATGTATTCACCTCACTTGGTCGTCGATCCTAAGGGAAGAATGCACAAGTTTTTGTTGGGGTGTCCAACTTGATTAATGAAGAATATCGCACTACCATGCTCATATGGACTTGTCTCAGCTCATGACTTATGCCTAGAAACTTGAAGGAGAAAAGCTTAGAAAGAGGAGAAGTAGAGAGTCCAAGAGGGTGGTTATAATGGTGGATTTCATGGTGCTAGAGGTGGTTGTTTTCAACAAGGCCACAAATTCTAAGGCCAAGGGTCCCCCAATGCACAATACCAAAGGTTTGCTAATGATAGGGTTCCCAACCCTGAGGCCTAAGGTGGTAATAGTGGTCAAATTATTCCTAGGTGTGGAAGGTGTGGTAAAAATCAAGGTGGTAGATGTTATAAAAAGTTGGTGCTTATTTTGGGTGTTGGCAAAATGGGCCACAATATTGTGGATTGTCCAAGCAAAGTTAGAGATGGTCGTCCTCAAGGAAAAAGTGCTCATGGTGAGAAAAGGGTAAAAGATGGCCAACAACAAGGTGCTCCATGTCATAATCGGTTTTATGCTCTTTAAGTGAGGCAAGGAGTGGATGAGGTACCCAATGTTGTAGCAAGTATGTTAAAGATCTATAATTTTAATGTAATACTTTATTGGATCCGGGTGCCACTCTCTTTTTCATTACTCCTTTCGTTGCTAATAGACTTCATATGTGCCTCGAAATGTTATGTGAACACTTTGAAGTGTCTACCCCCGTTGGTGAGTCCATTGTTACTAAAAGAGTCTATAGGGGTTATCCCGTGTCTATATTGCATAAAGTCTTGCCTTGTAATTTTGTTGATCTTGACATGATGAATTTTAGCATTATTGTTGGGATGGATTGGTCACATGCATATCATGCTACTATCGATTGTAGAACTCGCAAGGTTAAGTTCCAATTTTCTAATGAGCTCATCCTTGAGTGGTACGTCATGATATGGTGGTTAAGGATAGGTTCATCTCTTGTCTTAAGGCCCAGGAGTTAATTTCTAAGGGTTGCACATACCATCTTGTAAGAGTTAGAGATGTTGAGTGTAAAGTCCCTCCTATTAAGTCAGTTTCGGTGGTTAATGAGTTTCTTGATTTCTTTCCTGACTGAGCTTCAAAATGTCCCTCTCAGAAGGGAGATAGATTTTGGTATAGACCTCCTTCTCGATACACAACCTATTTCCTTTCCCCCATACTACATGGACTTGGTGAAGTTGAAGGAATTAAATGATCAATTGAAAGACCTATTGGAGAAGGGTTTTATTATAAAATAACCTCAAACAATGCCCGAAAATGTGCCTCGAAAGTGCCCAGAATTGTAATTTCCATATATCTCAAAATTCATGCGCGATATCAAAAATCCAACTTTATATTCTCGTTCAGGGAGTCAAATTAAGCGGAAAATGGGTCTAACCTCAATTTTAGAGCAAGCAAATAGCAATTTCATTTTCCCAAAAAATACTATTTCTAGTGAGGTATTCGCGCCCTAAGCGCGACGCGTCAAGGGCGCGCCTCAGTATAAATTTTTCCTAATTTCTTAAGTTCAATCCAAGGCTTTTGGGTCTTGGGCCTAAGTTTTCCCATGCGTGAAAATGTCCATACTTAGCTTTTTTCACCCTTATATCATTCCAGAAATTCCCAAATACTCACTCAAATACTTAGATAATATTTCATCTCCAATTTCAAGTCTCAAAAACTTATTCCAATCTTAGGGTTCTCATTCAAGCTTCAAGT
Organism: Solanum virginianum; assembly: GCA_000787875.1. NCBI lineage: Eukaryota > Viridiplantae > Streptophyta > Magnoliopsida > Solanales > Solanaceae > Solanum > Solanum virginianum. The sequence continues at coordinate 65,482 of DF358981.1, read as the reverse complement.
CCCCATCCCCAATCTTCTTCAAGGATTCTCCAAAGTCAAGGTATGTGGGTTTCTTTCATAGGTTCCTTTCACCCATGATACCCAAGCTCTCTTTCACCTAAAATTGCATAATTTAAAGTTGATTTACTTATGCGTCTTATCTATTATGAATTCATTGCACACTATGTTGGGTTTCATGAAATTATGGTTGTTTTAGCATGTTTTGAGCCATGAATGTAAGATCTATTATGAGATTTGATGAAGGGTGTTGATGTATATTGCTTGCGGGTGTTATCAAGTACCTATTGATGGTTTTACATTGAATTTCCTAGCATGATGTCACTCCTGAATTACATGGTTTTACACTAGCACTATATACCCGTCAAGTGTTTGGTAAAATGTCCGGAGGGTGCGATGATGCACCAATATGATAGTGGTCTCTTCTTGCACAAGTACTATGTGCTATATAAGCATGATTTACAATATAGCATCTCACATGCATGCCATATTGTTAAATGCTACTCATTGCCTATGCTTATGCCTTTTGATTATGTTACTTATCTCTTGCTCTATTGCATCCTACATACTTATCACATTCAAAGGTACTAACATATACTCTATGCCTACATGATGTCACCATGTAGGAACCGGAGCCCCACTTGATCATCCTCCTCTACGTGGCTAGCACGACCTCTCTCAAGCTCTTCGGTAAGTCCTCCATTTTGGGGATGATGTTTATGATCTCATACTATGTTTCAAGACTGTCTTTTTTATCTATATGTTGACTATAAGGGTGATCCTAGTAGCTTGTCTTGGCCCCTGCTCTTATCTATGTAGTAGAATTGTTATTGGACATGTCATGTGTAATGTAATGAGCATTCACTCTCTCTTGACTCTTGATATATATGATATGGAGATTGTCCCTTAGCCCCATTGTCCCTATTTTACGCTATTGTTGTTGTATTTTAGTGCTTCCACGACCAAAGATATGTAATGATATGTTAAGAGGCTTGCTTGGGGTCCCTTCAGGTTCCCCATGCGCCTTGTCACGTCAAGGCACTAGGCTTGGGTCATGACAAAGTTGGTATCAAAGCACTAGGTTATTAGATCCTCGAAGTCCAACACACCGCGTCGATTAGAGTCTTGTTCATGGTTGTGTTGTGTACCACAACTATGAGTTAGAGGCTATGATGCGTTTAGGAAATGTTTCCCTTCTTCTTACTCTATGTCGTGCTATAGAAGTTAATGTAAGGTTTTCCCCCTAACGATTGTGCTTTGCTATGCTAGATCATCCTTAACACAAGAGGAAAAAGAGCCTGCATACCCGAGGAGCAACTAGCTAATGGAGAGCTTCAGGATTCTCTCACTTTGCTTGCACAAATTATGGCTAACCAAACCAACCAAAGTGCCCATGCCCCTTATGCTCCTACAATGGCATCTCGGGTGAGAGATTTCATGAGGATGAATCCCCGGGAATTCTATGGGTCAAAGGTGAGTGAGGAACCTCAAGAGTTCATTGTTGAGGTCTACAAGATTTAGGCTATCATGGGTGTGACGCCGAAGGTAAGGCGGAGTTCGCGGCCTACCAACTAGAAGGGGTAGCACAAATATGGTACAATCAATGGAAAGAAGAGAAGGGGGTCAACAATGTGGTACTTTGGGAGGAGTTCAAGGCGGCTTTCCTTAATTGATTCTTCCTTCTTGAGCTTATGGAAGCAAAATTGGTTAAATTTATAAATTTCAAACAAGGGTCTATGAGTGTGAGGGAGTATTCCCTTAAGTTCAACCAACTTTTATAATATGCTCCACACTTGATGGCCGACTCAAGGTCTAGGATGAACAAATTTATGATGTGTGTTTCTGACTTGGTGAGTAAGGAGTGTCGGTTTGCCATGTTGATTATTGACATGGACTTGTCCCATTTGATGACCTATGCTGAACAAATAAAGGAGGAAAAGTTAAGGAAGAGGAGGAGTCATGAGGCCAAGAGGGCCCATTTTGAGGGAAAGTTCCAAAGCTGAAGGGGTGGCTGGTTTCACCAAGGCCAAGGGTCTTCTCATGCTTTTAATATGGGATTTTCCAATGACTTCCCAAGGGCCCAAGGTGTTTGTGTTGTGCTTCCTAATGATGTGTGTCAATATGTGGTAAGGGTCATAAGGGCCCATGCTTGAGAGATACTAATGCATGGTATGGTTATGGGGAAGTGGGTCACAAAAAGGTTGATTACCTTCGTGATCGTAACAAGGGTAAGGATGTTTGTCCTCAAGTCCGGGCTGCCAACACAGTTCCTTTGGGTAGAGGTGGTCGACAAGATGGTTCCCCAAGGCACAATAGGTTTTATGCTTTGCATAGGAGGCAAGGGGTTGATGAGGTGCCCGACGTTGTTACTGATATGTTAAGTCTTTGATTTTTATGTTTATGCATTGATTGATCCGGGTGCCACTCTTTCTTTTGTTACCCCTTTTATTACCGAAAAGTTCCATGTTGAGCCCGAATTATTATGTGTCATATGAGGTGTCTACTTCTATTGGTGAATCTATTATTGCTAAGAAGGTTTATAGAGATTGTCCCATTTTCATCTTGCATAAAATATTGCTTTATGATCTTGTTGAGTTAAATATGGGTATTTTTTATGTCATTCTTGCGATGGATTGGTTGCACACATACTATGCCTCTATTGAATGTAGAACCCGTAGGGTCAAATTCCAATTCAAAAATGAACCCATCCTTGAGTGGGAGAGTCAATGTGGTGGTCAAGGGTAGGTTCATCTCTTGCATTAAAGCCCATAAGTTAATCTCTAAGGTATGTATTTATCATCTTGTGAGGGTTAGCGATGTGGAGTCCAAAGTCCTTCCCATAGAGTCGGTTCCAGTTGTAAATGAGTTTCTCGATATCTTTCCAAATGACCTTCCTAGTGTTCCCCCTGAAAGGAAAATATATTTTGGTATAGACCTCCTCTGCTATACTCAACCCATTTGAATTCCCCCTTACTGTATGGCCCGGTGAAGTTAAAGGAGTTGAAGGAACAATTGATGGACTTGTTGGAGAAGTGTTTTATTAGGCCTAACCAATCACCTTGGGGTGCACTAGTATTGTTTCTGAAGAAGGAGAATTGGTCTCTTAGAATGTGTATTGACTACCAGCAACTTAATAGGGTCACCGTCAAGAATAGGTATCCTCTTCCAAGGATTGATGATTTGTTTGACTAATAGCAAGGGGCTAGCCAGTTCTCTAAGATTGATCTTCGGTCTGGATATCATCAAGTGAAGGTAAGGGAGTGTGATATTCCTAACACGGCCTTCTGGACTAGATATGGGCATTATGAGTTTATTGTGATGTCTTTTGGGTTATACCAATACACCATCCATCTTCATGGATCTTATGAATAGGGTCTTCAAACCCTACCTTGATTCATTTGTTGTGGCTTTCATTGATGATATTTTGATCTATTCACATAGTGAGGAGGAGCATATGGGTCATTTAAGGATACTGCAACAAAGATTGAGGGAAGAGAAGTTGTATGCCAAGTATGAGAAGTATGAATTTTGGTTAAAAGCGATTGTCTTCCTAGGTCATATAGTGTTAGGGGATGGTATTATGGTGGATCCTAAAAAGACGGATGTGATTAGAAATTTGCCTAGACCATTGACCCCATCAGATTAGGAGTTTCTTGGGCTTAGCGGGTTACTACCGGAGGTTTGTGAATGGATTCTCTTTTATTGCTTCTTCCATGATAAAATTGACTCAAAAGAAGGCTAAGTTTGTGTGGACTGATGAGTGTGAAAAGAGCTTCCAAACATTGCAAGATAAGCTTGTGCCCGCTCATATATTGTCACTACCAGATGGGCAAGAGGGGTTTGTTGTGTATTGTGATGCTTCTAGAATTGATTTGGGTTACGTTCTAATGCAGAATGGTAAGGTCATAGTCTATGCTTCTAAGCAACTCAAGGAGCATGAAAAGAACTATCCTACCCATGCTGTTGACCTAGCCGCCATGGTATTTGCATTAAAGATAAGGTCTCACTATTTGTATGGGGTGCATGTGGATGTGTTCACCGATCATAAGAGCCTCCAATATTTCTTCACTCAAAAAGATCTCAACTTGAGGCAAAGAAAGTGGTTAGAACTTCTTAAAGACAATGATATAAGTGTGCATTATCATATCGGTAAGGCTAATGTTATGGCGGATGCTTTGAGTAGGGTGTCCATGGATAGCCTAGCTCATGTTGACGAAGGTGGCATGTTGATAATGGGGTGTTGTTGTTTATGGTTCTAAATCTTCATTTGTTGAGTAGGTGAAAGCTAAGTAAGATCTTGACCCCACTTTGTTTGAATTGAAGCCATTGGTAAAAGATGGTAAGGTCGAGGTTTTCTCCCAAGGGGGAGATGGTGCCCTTAGTTACCAAGGTAGGTTGTGTGTGCCTTGTGTTAATTGCTTGAAGGAAACGATTCTTGATGAGGCTCATGGTTTTTCTTATTCTATTCACCCCGGGTCTATGAAGAAGTATAAGGATATGAGAGAGGTGTATTGGTGGGGAGACATGAACAAGGACATTGCCAAATTTGTTTTCGGTTGCCATAGTTGCCAATAAGTCAAAGCCGAACATCATAGGCTAGGTGGCCTAACCCAAGACATAGAGATCCTACTTGAAAGTGGGAAGAGATTAATAGGGATTTTGTGGTTGGGTTGCCCAAGACTAGAAAGGGTTTTGATTCCATTTGGGTTGTGGAGGATAGGATGACAAAATTGGCTCACTTTCTACCGGTTAAGACTACATATGGGGCTGAAGATTATGCTAGGTTGTACATTCATGACTTGGTGAGGTTGCATGGGGTTCCTTTATCATCATATCGGATAGTGATGCACAATTCACTTCACAAATTTAGAGGTCTTTACAAAGAGGTCTTGGAACCAAGGTAAAGCTTAGTATGGCCTCTCACCCTCAAATGGATGGCCAAGCCAAATGAACTATCCAAACACTCGAGGACATGCTTAGGACTTGTGTATTAGAGCTTAAAGGTAGTTGGAATGATCATCTTCCATTGATTGAGTTTGCATATAATAATAGCTATCATTCTAGCATCGGTATGACTCCTTTTGAGGCCCTCTATGATAGGCATTGTATATCACTAGTTGGGTGGTTTGAGGTTGGAGAGGTGGCTTTATTTGGACCAGATCTAGTTATGGTAGCTCTTGAGAAGGTTAGGATGATTAGAAAGGTTGAAAATAGCCCAGTTCCACAAGTCTTATGCCGATGTGAGGAGAAAGGATCTTAAATTCAAGGTTGGTGATTGGGTTTATTTATAGGTGTCACCCATGAAGGGTGTGGTCTATTTTACTAAGAAGGAAAAGTTAAGCCCTAGATATGTTTGTCCTTATAGGGTGGTGAGAAGGGTCGGTAAGGTGGCCTACGAGTTAGATTTTCCTAAAGAAATGAAATTGGTTCATTCGATCTTCCATGAGTCTATGTTAAGGAAGTGTGTAGGTGATCCTAATACTATTGTGCCCCTTGATGTTGTGGGGGTAGTTAAAGATAACTTGACATATGGAGAATTTCCACTACAGATCTTGGATATGCAAGTGAAGAGGTTGAGGAACAAGGAAGTTGCTTCCGTTAAGGTCCTTTGGAGGAACCAACATCGAAGGTGCTACTTGGGAGGCCGAAGCGGATATGAAAAATCTATACTCTTATCTCTTCCACTCCACTCAAGCCTAAGGTATTTACTTAGTCCTTTATATGATCTCAAGTCTTAAGTTCATCCCTCATGTCATTGCATACGTCCATATTTAAATTGATAAGTTCATGATGATTTTACACTTATGTTGAGATTTTTGAAATGATGTTTAAGTGCATTGTTGCATCCTTATGCGGCCAAAATTGTCTTGTTTGCATCTCTCATATACGTTTCTTTGAAATTTGGGGATAAATGTTCCCAAGGGGAAGTTATTGAAATGACCCCAAAAAGTTCCCGAAAATGTGCCTCGGAACTGCCCGAAATTGTAATTTTTTTGTGTCTCAAATTTCGTGCGTGATATCAAAAATTCAACTTCATATTCTTGTTCAAGGGCTCAAATTGAGTGGGAGATGGGTCTAACCCCAATTTTAGAGCAAATGAATCACAATTTCATTTTCCCAAAAATAAGATTTCTAGTGAGGTTTTCGCGCCACTGGAGTGACGCGACAAGGGCGCGCCTCAGTATAAATCTTGCCCAATTTTAAAGTTTGGTCTAAGGCTTTCTGGTCTTGGGTTTAAGTATTTCCGTGCGTGAAAATGGCTACACGCGCGGGGTGTGCCTCAATACAAATTTTTGCCCAGTTTTTCAAGTTCGGTCCAAGGCTTTCTATTCTTGGGCCAAAATTTTCTCATGCGTGAAAACACCTATACTTAGCCTTATTTCACCCTCATATCATTCAAGATATTCCCAAATACTCACTCAAACACTTAGATAATATTTCATCTCCAATTTCAATTCTCAAAAACTCATATGGATCTTAAGGTTCTCATTCAAGCGTCAAGTCCCCATCTCCAATCTTCTTCAAGGATTCTCCAAAGTCAAGGTATGTGGGTTTCTTTTATGGGTTCCTTTCACCTATGATACCCAAGCTCTCTTTTGCCTAAAATTTCATGATTTAAAGTTGATTTACTCATGGGTCTTAACTATTATGAATTTCACTGCACACTATGTTGGGGTTTCATGAAATTATGGTTGTTTTAGCATGTTTTGAGCTATGAATCTAAGATCTATTATGAGATTTGATGAGGGATGTTGATATATATTGCTTGAGGGTGCTAGTAAGTACCTATTGATAGTTTTACATTCAATTTTCTAGTATGATTTCATTCTTGAATTACATGATTTTACACTAGCACTACACACCCGTCAACTGTTTGATAAAATGTCTGGATTATGATTTCTTGAGGAATTGAAGGTGCAATGTATGTCTTATGAGTTGAATGACTATTGATGATGAAATGAACATATGTATATGGTTTTCATCCATATAGTGTTGGAATGTGACCATGCCCTACCGGGGGTTGCGCGCTGAGTAACCATGTCGAGGGGTTTGTACCTTGATAACCATAATAAGGGGTTTGTACCTTGATAACCATGTCAAGGGGTTTGTATCTCTGTGACCAAGGGTGGTAAGTTACAATGATCCACCAATTACATCGAGAGATTTGTACCTTGATAATCATGTTGGGGGGTTTGTACCTCTTTCAGCAAGGGTAGTAGGGTGGGATGATCCACCAACTAATTCATGGGCTTGGTACCTCAATCACCAAGGGTAGTAGCTTGTCTTGGTCCCCGCTCTTATCTATGTAGTAGAGGTATTGTTGATATGTCATGTGTAATGTTATAAGCTTTCACTCTCTCTTGACTCTTGATATTTATGACATGGAAGTTGCCCCTTAGCCCCGTTGTCCCTATTTTACTCTGTTGTTATCTTTTATTGCTTCCACAACCAAGGATGTGTTATGATAAGTTAAGAGGCTTTCTTAGGGTCCCTTCGGGTTCCCCATGCGCTATGCCACGTCTAGACCCTAGTCTTGGGTCGTGACATATTAGGCATAGCAAGTTACCTTAGGGTGCATATGTGTTGTTTATAAGGAAGAAGGATGGCTCACTTAGAAGGTGCATCGACTACTGGCAACTCAATAAGGTCACCGTGAAGAACAAGTATCCCCTACCTTGTATAGATGACTTATTTGATCAACAACAAGGGGCTAGTTACTTCTCAAGGATTGACCTTCAGTCTAGGTATCATCAATTCAGGGTAAGGGAGTTTGATATTCCTAAAATGGTCTTCCAAACAAGATATGGGCACTTCAAATTTGTGGTGATGTCCTTTAGCCTAACTACTGCTTCAGCCATATTTATGGATCTCATGAATTGGGTCTTTAAACTTTATGTTAACATGTTTGTGGTGGTATTCATTGACAATATTTTGATTTATTCTCGTAGAAAAGAAGAAAATGTGAAATATTTGAGGGTATTGTTGCAAACATTGAGGGAAAAAAGGTTGTTTGCCAAGTTTGACAAATGTGAATTTTGATTGAAGAAAGTTGCATTCTTAGGTCATGTGATGTCAGGTGAAGGGATTAAAATGGATCTTAAAAAGATAGAGGTGGTATGAAACTTGCCTAGACCCCTAACTCTAATGGATATTAAGAGTTTCTTGGGCTTGGCAGGGTACTACCAGAGATCTATTGGGGTGTTTTTATTCAATTGTGCCTCCCTTGACAAAGTTGACACAAAAGAAGGCCAAATTTGTATAGACTAATGAATGTAAAAGAAGTTTCCAAACTTTGAAAGATAAGCTTACATTCGCTCTTATTTTAGCTCTACCGGAAGGGTTAGAAGGGTTTATGGTTTATTGTGATGCTTCAAGAATTGTTTGGGATATGTATTGATGCAAAGTGGCAAGGTTATTGCCTATGCTTATAGGCAAGTAAGGTGCTTGAGTGTAATTACCCCACTATTGATCTTGAGTTAGCAGTCGTAGAATTTGCTGTAAAAATATGGCGTCACTATTTATCTGGGGTTCATGTAGACGGGTTCACCAATCATAAGAGTCTCCAATACCTGTTTACCCAAAGAGACCTAAATTTAAGGCAAAGAAGATTGTTGGAACTCCTTAAAGATTATGACATGAGTGTACATTATCATCCAGGCAAGGCCAATGTTATGGTCGATGCTTTATGTAGAGTGTCCATGGAAAGTACGACTCATATTAATGATGGTAAGAAGGAATTGGCAAGAGAAGTTCACTGGTTGGCTATATTGTGAGTTAGGTTGGATAAGGCCAAAAATAGAGGTGTGGTGGTTGTAGATGGTTCCAAGTATTCCTTGATATAAGAGGTCAAATCCAAACAAGACCTTGACCCTGCTTTGGTGGAATTGAAGTCATTGGTGAAAGATGGCAAAGTAGAGGTTTACTCCTTAGAGAGGGGGGAGATGGTGTCCTTAGGTACGAAGGTAAGTTATGTATGCCCGATGTCGATGCATTGAGGGACTTGATCTAGAATGAGTCTCATAATTCATATTATTCCATTCACCCCAGTTCTACAAAGATGTATAAGGATTTGAGGGAAGTGTACTGGTAGGGTGTTATGAAAAGAGATATTGCCAAATGTTATAGTCGGTCACTATAATTGCCGACAAGTCAAAGCCGAACATCAAAGGTCGGTTGGCCTAACACAAGATATAGAGAATCCTACTAGGAAGTGGGAAGAAATCAACATGAATTTTGTGATTGGTTTACTAAAGACTAGAAAGCACTTTGATTTTATTTGGGTTATTGTTGATATAACAACGACATTGGCTCACTTCCTATCGGTTAAAATGACTTATTGTGCCAAAGATTATGCCAAGTTGTACATCCATGAGATATTTAGATTACATGGGGTCCTATTGGCCATTATTTTGGATCATGGTGCTCAATTCACCTTGTACTTTTAGAGATCCTTCCAGAGAGACCTTGGCACTAAGGTCAAGCTTAGCACGGCCTTTCACCCACAAATAGATGGCAAATTGAAAGAACCATCACAACTCTTGAGTATATGCTTAGGGCTTATGTCTTGGAGTTTAAAAGTAGTTAGTGAGTATCTTCCGCTTATTGAGTTCACTTACAATAATAGTTATCACTCTAGAAATGGAATAGTTCTCTTTGAAGCTCTATATGGTAGACATTGTAGATCTTTGGTTGGGTAGTTTGTGTGACACCCTATAACTTTATGCTTTTATATATCCATGCTTCAAGCCTCATTTGGTTAGGTTGGGGTGTATTAGGTTCATAGGAGACTCCTAGTACCTAAACGAGTTCAAGAATTCCCTACAAGTTGAGTTTTGGGTGATGATTCATGCAAGGGTCAACTTTAAACTAGCATACATTTTATCACATTTGGAACTGGGTGGCCCACAATATGTCAAATGAAAGCCCTTTGAGTTAGCTTCACAAGCACTTGGTTTTAAATCATTACAAGGTCGGATGATGGAGCTATTATGGCCAGTGTACCCTTGGATGGGCCTTCTAGGTCACTTGGGGTATGAAAGGGCCCATTTTGGCCTAAGAAAGGTGACACGGCCAGTGGCATGGGCCATATGGCTTGCCATTCACCATGTGGAGGGGTCACAAGGTGTGTTAAGGAGGCTTGTTGGGCATGGGAAAAATGTGGCTAAGGGTGGTGCCACGGGCATCCTTGACGGGCCATTTGAAGGGGGCAGCTTATGTAGCCTGGGCATAAGGTGGTCTGGCCTCAGTTTTTCAACCAAGTGTGGTGGAACGGACCATCAAACGGACCGTGAAGCATTACACGGCCCGTGAGGTGGTCCATCAAAGTGACAAAACGTCAATTGTTCCAAGATTTCCCAAATTTCATTTTTTTCCTAATGCCCTTCACATGGGGACTCTACATGACATGTGAAGTGCCACACGACCAGTCAAGTCTCTAGTGAGATGACACTTTTCCAATTTTTCCATCCATTCACTAATGGCATCTTCATAAATTTTAATTACTCTAATGCCCTTTTCAGACTTCCAACGTTAACTTAACCTTCCTAAAAGACCTAAACACTATTCCAAAGAATCAAACTCATTACTCTCATCTCAAACACACTCTCGATTCTCTCAAGAGCCTCCACAAAGACCCCAATACCAATTTCAAGAAAACCTAAGAACAAGTTTAGATTCCAAGACCCACTTCCAAGCTTCTATCTAAGGTATGTGGGTTTCTTTCATGAGTCCTTTCACCCATGAAACTCAAGCCTCCTTTTACTTAAATTGCATAATTTAAAGTTGATTTACAAATGGCTCTTGCTTATTGTGAAATTCACTACGCACTATGTTAAAGCTATGTAAAATTGTGACTGTTTTGCTATGTTTTAAGCTATAAATCTTTAATTTATTGTAAGATATGAGGAGGATTTTTGATGTATATTGCTTGAGGTCATTTCAAGGTGTTGATTGGTTGACTATATAATGATGAAATGAGCTTATGTATATGATATACTCTATATAAAGTATTGCATTTGACCATGCTCGATCCGAGTAACCTAGTTGAGGGGTTAATATCTCAAACACCAGGGTAGTAGGTAAGATTGGCACAAACCTAGATGAGGGCTTTGTACCTCACACACTAGGATGATGTGTGTGATCATCACAAACCTAGATGAGGGGTTAGTAACTCACATGCCAGGGTGATGGGTGCGATCATTACTAATCTTGGTGAGGGGTTTGTACCTCATACACTAGGGTGATACTCAAGCTAGTTGGTGAGTCCTCCACTTCGAGGACCTTAGTCTATGTTGTTCATATTATGTATTGAGACATTCTTTTTTATGTTCCATTTTGACTATGAGGGTGAGCCTGGTTGCTTTGTCTTGTCCCCTACTCTTATCAAAGAAGAAGGATGGGTCACTTAGAATGTGCATTGACTACTAGCAACTCAATAGGGTCACTATAAAGAATCGGTTGCTTTGTCTTGGCCCCGGATTGTTGTCTATTTATTAGCGGTGTTTGTTGGACATATTATGTATTTATGATATGAGCTTTGACTCTTTATCTCTTGTTTATGATGTTATGCAAGCTTTCCCCTTAGCCTCTTTTCTCTTATTCTTATTATCTTATGTCTTTTGTATGCTTTCACGATCAATGATGTGTGACGATAAGTTAAGAGGCTTGTTTGGGGTTCCTTCGGGTTCCCTATTTGTTTTGTTACATCTAGGCCCTAGGCTTGGGATTGTGACAAACTTGGTATTAGAGCACTAGGTTGATAGATCCTCAAAGTCCAATACACTGCGTCGATTAGAGTCCTATTCATGGTTGTGAAGTGCGCCATGACTATGAATGGGAGGCTATGAGATGATTTAGGAAATGTTTCCCTTCTTCATGTTCTAAGTCGTACCGTAGAGTTATGGTAAGTTTCCCCCCCCCCAATGATTGTTATTTGCTATGCAAGATCATGCCTAACACTTGAGGAAGAAGGGCAACTCCCGAGGAGCAACCTACAAATGGTGAGCTTCGGGATGCTCTCACTTTGCTTGCCCAAGTTGTGGCTAACGAATTCAACCAAGGGGCCCAAGCCCTGCATGCTACTACCCCGGGAGCTAGGGTAAGAGACTTCATAAGGATGAATCCTCAATTGTTCTATAGGTCAAATGTGGATGAAGATCCACCAGAGTTCATTGATGAGGTCTACAAAATCTTGAATATCATGGGTGTTGGGCCGAATGAGAAGGCAGAGTTGGACGGTGCACCAACTCAAACGGGTAACCTAAATATGGTGTGATCAATGGAAGGGTGAGAAGGGAATTGGTAATGTGGTGCTTTGGGAGGAGTTCAAATAGGCTTTCCTTAATCGCTTTTTCCCTCTTGGGCTTAGGAAAGCTATGTTGGTAGAGTTTATGAACTTGAAACAAGGTGCTATAAGTGTGAGGGAGTATGCCCTCAAGTTTAATGAACTCTTAAAGTATGTTTCTCATTTGGTGGCCAATCCTAGATCTAGGATGAATAAGTTATAATGGGGGTCTCCAACTTGGTGAGTGAAGAATGCTGGTCCGCCATGCTAATTGGTGATATGGACTTGTCTCAGTTGATGGTATATTTTGAGAAAATGAGGGAGGAAAAGTTGAGGAAGAGAAGGGGGCATGAGGCGAAGAAGGCTCGTCTTGGGGGTAAGTTCCAAAGGCTTGGCCGATTCGATCAAGGCCAATGGCCTATTCATGCTACTAATATGGGGTTTCCTAATAATTTCCCTAGACCTCAAGGTATTGGTGGTGTGGCTACTATTGATGTGTGTCCTACATATGGGAGAAGTCATAGGGGGCTGTGTTTGAAGGGTTCTAATACATGTTTTGATTTTAGGGAGCTTGGTCACAAAAGGGTGGATTGTCTAAGACACCGTGGCAAGGCTCGGTGTGCAAATGATGTTCCATTGGGTAGAGGTGGTCCTCAAGGTGGTGCCCCAAGGCACAATCTATTTTATGCTCTACACGGGAGGCAAGGGGTTGGTGAAGTTCCCTATGTTGTTATCGGTATGTTGAAAATCTTTGACTTTGATATATATGCTTTGATTGATAGCATGA
>DF358981.1:24569-45246 GCA_000787875.1 Solanum virginianum | reverse complement strand
ATTCAAGCTTTAAATCTCCATCTCCAATCTTCACCAAGTTCATCTCCAAGCTAAGGTATGTGGGTTTCTTTCATGGGTTCCTTTCACTCATGATACCCAAACCTCCTTTTACATAAATTGCATGATTTAAAGTTGATTTACAAATGGATCTTGCTTATTATGAAATTCATTGCACACTATGTTAAAGCTATGGGATTGCTACGTTTTGAGCTATAAATCTTTGATCTATTGTAAGATTTGCGAAGGGGTTTTGATGTATGTTTCTTGACGGTGTTGCAAGGTATTGATTGGTAGTTTTATAATATATTTTCTTGCATGATTTCATCTCTATATTTCATGGTTTTATACCAGCACTACACGCCCTTTAAGTGTTTGATAAAATGTTTGGATGTGATCGTGTGCCCTTGGACAGGCCATCTGGGTCACTTGGGGTTGTAAAGGGCCATTTTTGTTCTAAGAAAGGTGACATGGCCTATGGCATGGGCTATATGGCTTGCCTTGAGGAGTTGAAGGTCCAAAGCATGAGATATGATATGATTGATTATATGATGATGAAATGAGCTTATGTATATGATATACTCTATATAAAGTGTTTTATTAGACCATTTTTAATCCGGGTAACCTAGTTGAGGGGTTAGTATTTCAAACACCAGGGTGATAGGTGAGATTTCCACTAACCTAGATGAGGGGTTTATACCTCACACGCTAGGGTGATAGGTGCGATCGTCACTAACATAGATGAGGGGTAAGTACCTCACACATTAGGGTGATGGGTGCAATCATCTCTAACCTAGATGATGGGTTTGTACCTGACACACTAGGGTGATGGTTGAAATCATCACTAACCAACCAAGGGGTTTGTACTTTGGAAATCTAGCTTGGTCTCTTCTACACATATGATATCCTATATAAGCATGAGTTACTTAAGCATGTTTTCCTTATGCATTGATCACACATGCAATATTGATATATTATGCCTATTACCTATTGTATGCATTTTGATTATGATGTCGATCTCTTATTGCATTGCATCCTACTTACTTAGTATATTCAAACGTACTAACGCATACTCTTGCCTATGTGATATCACCATGTAGGAACCGGCGTCCAAGTTGATCATCCTCCTCCTCTAAGTGGTTAGTCCATTGCAACTCAAGCTAGTTGGTGAATCCTTCACTTCAAGGACCTTAGTCTATGTTGTTCGTATTATGTGTTGAGACATTCTTCTTTATGTTCCATTTTGACTAAGAGGGTGAGCCTAGTTGCTTTGTCTTGTCCCTCACTCTTATCTATGTATTAGAGGAGTTTGTTGGGCATATTATGTATCTATGATATGAACTTGACTCTTTGTCTATTTATTATGATGTTATGCAATCTTTCCTCTTAGCCCCTTTTCTCCTATTCTTACGTCTTATGCATTTGTATGCTTTTGATACCAATGATGTGCAACAATAAGTTAAGAGGCTTGTTTGGGGTTCATTCGAGTTCCCTATTCGTCGTGTCACGTCTAGGCCCTAGGCTTGGGTTATGACAGTTTGAAGTGGGTGAAATGAATCGATTAGGTCCAAATTTTGTTATGAATGTTTTGAAGAAGGTGAGGATGATAAGGGAAAGATTGAAGGTGGCACAAATTTGGCAAAAGTCCTATGCCAACACTAGGAGAAGAGATATTGAATTTAAAGTTAATGATTAGGTGTACTTGAAGGTTTCACCAATAAATGGTGTAATTCATTTTTGCAAGAAAGGGAAGTTAACCCTTATGTATGTTAGGCCTTATCAGATATTGAGATGGGTTGGTAAAGTTCCATACGAGTTAGAGTTGCTTCTAGAGATGGACATGGTTCATCCAGTCTTCCCTATCTCCAAGTTGAGGAAATATATAGGAGACCCTAGTTTTATTGTTCACTTAGATATGGTGAATGTTGAAGAGAATTTGACTTATGAGGAAGCTTCGGTAGAAATCTTGTATAGGCAAGTAAATAGGTTGAGAAACAAGGACATAGCATCCATCAAAGTCCTTTGGAGGAACCAACAAGTCGAAACCGCCACTTGGAAAGCGAAAGTCTATATGAAGAAATGATACCCCTATCGCTTCCATTCTAATCAAGCTTGAGGTACTATGATCTTTATATATAAGGACACTCCTTACCTGTCACTTCATAACATTCATGCATAATTATGTGATTTTGGGGTTACATTGTAAATGATTATTTGAAATATGATTTGAAAATTTTTTCATGATGTACATATTGCATTTTTGTGTGTGATACATATAGTCTACTCCTTAGAGCTTACCTTTAGCACATTCGGGGATGACTGTTCCCAAGGTGGAGATATTGTAAGGCCTCACATGTTGGGAGGTATGAAAGTGCCTATGAAATAAAGTTCGCAAAACTTTCTAAGTATAAGTGAGTTCAATGGAAGGATTTACGGGCCCACGAGCCATAAATTGTGCTTATAGATTAATAACTTGACTTGGTGAAAATATTGCTTTCTGAAGCTAGGAGTACAAGATACTAGCACGGCTCCTGACTTGGTTGACGGGCCATAAGTAGATTCTGGTCTAAGATTCGGAGAAGGTTTCTAAGGGTATAAAATGTTACCAGACGAGCCCCTTTTTCACGACCTGTGGGATGACCACGATGCCTAATTGAGGTCTCGTGGTCCTCTCGAGAAGATTTTTATAAGGGGCAAATTCCACCTTTTCTATTATTATATTCCTAAACCATGTCGTTTAAACCCCCCCCCCCAAATAACCCCTTATCAGCCCTATACAAGCCTAATCTACTTTATTCTCCTTCATTCAAAATATTTCCAAGTCCTAAGCTCCTCCAAAATAATCCCAAGCTCTTCAAGGCCTTCAATAAAAGAGTCCAATCTAGGGTTTTGAATTCCTACACTCTTCAACAGGATTTTCATCTCCAATCACACTAAGATATGCAGGTTTTGATTTGTGGAGACCTTTCCTCCACAAAGCTCAATCATTTCTTTTCCTCATTATTTTCAAGTTATGAAAATTTATGGAAGTTTATGAACTCTTTTTTATGATAACCTTATGAAGTGATTTGTGGTATTCTACCTTTGAATACCATATTGCATTAAAATTTCATGTGAAATTTTGGATTTTTATGAGGGTTAAGGACGCCCTAACTAAGCTTTACCTTGTTATGGTGGGTTACTTTGAATGATTTGAAGAGGACTTTTGTTTACTCTGCTCAAGTCCTAAATCTTGACTTTTGCATGATTTTGAGCATATATGCATACCCATTATGTTTAATTAAAGTTGTGTACCAAGCTTCTTGTATTGATGAAAGCCTTATGGAAAGACATGTAAATTATGAATATTATGAATTTGAATAACAATTATGCATGCTATGAGATATGAGAATATTGTGAAAATTATCAATTATATGAGGCCTAATCTTGATATTATGAAGATTTGGTTTTGAAAAAAAAAACTCTATGAAAATATTGTGATGTTATGAAACTTTGCATATTATGGCTATAAGTATGATTTGAGTATTTCTTGGTATTGTGACCTAGCACCAAGAGGACCTTGGTAGATAACTATCATCCCATAACTATGTTGTCACCATATGTTTTTGAATTAGCTAATGGATCCATATAGATTGTGTTGTATGATTGACCAAAAAGGGTGTTCTTCCCATATGGCACATGTAAATGAAATATTGAAAAAGGTGGTGTTCCCATAATGTGTATATAAAGTACTTTCTGAAATAGGGGAGTTCCCGTAAGGTGAGTGTTTGGTTTACCTTGGCAAAGTAGATCACTCCTAGACCGGTGTGGAGTGAACATTGGGATTCCAAGTAGTCACTTGCTTGGTCTTACATGTCAGTTATGATTATGATTATGCATAATCTTCTAGACCATTGATTATGATTATGCATATTTTTTAATTATGGCTTATGTTCCTTGTTGCATTTCACCCCCGCATACTTAGTACATTCCAAGTACTAACGCATACTTTTTTCCTATATCATCTAACCATGTAGGGACCAACACCCCTATTAATCCTTCTCCTCCTCTACGTGACTAAGTGGACTGATTGAAGATTGCTTGGTCAGTCCTCCATTTGGGACAATATCCACTTACTTCATATGTTATTAAGACTTGTCTATTATGGATATTAATATTTTGAGGGTGATCCCGGGAGATTCTTGGCACCTATTGCATTCGTATTAGAGGTGTCGTTAGATATAGATTTGTATATTATGATCTCGACTCCCATTATGTCTATGTATTATTGAAGAATTCCTTTAGTCCCTTGTTCCCTTTTGTATGTTGATGCTTGTTGTATGTGATTGATATGATGGAAGTACTAAGCCCCCTAATTTTCCCCATAAAGTGATTTATACTTACCCACCCCTTAGATATTATTTGCTATATGTTCATGCTAATCTTCTTCTCTATAACATCCCCATAGCTTGACTTCGAAGCATTGTTTTCCCCTAGAATTATATGAATGTTGATTTAATTATGTTTTTGCAGCCAAGGATGTGACATGTATACTTATGAGGCTCGTTTGGGGTCCCTTCAGGTTCCTCGTTCGCTGTGTTATGCCTAGGCCCTAGGCTTGGATCATGACATGTATGCTTTGCTTGACCCCAATGCCAATATGTTTATTGTTACTCCTTATGTTACGATAAAGTTTGATGAGTCTCCAGAAGTTTTATTAGTACCTTATTCAGTCTATACTCCTATTGGACAGTCAATCCTTGCCAAGACAGTCTATAAAAATTATCCTGTGTTGATCTTACATAAAGTCTTCTCATGTGATCTAGTTGAGCTTGATATGACTGATATTGATGTTATTCTTGGTATGGATTAGTTGCACGCATCTTATGCTTCTATCGATTGTAGGACCTGTAAGGTCACATTTCAAGTCGAGCCTACTCTTAAATAAAAGCTATGAAAATGATTTTTAAAGGTTGTCTATATTATGTCGTCCGAGTCATGAATGTTGAGTCTTATGTCCCAACTCTTGATTCAATCCCCAGAGTAAATAAGTTCCCCGATGTCTTTCCTGATGACTTACCCAGTATACCTTTTGTAAGGAAAATTAATTTTAGTATTGATTGGATCTCTTGCCTGACACCCAACCTATTTCTATACCTTCATATCGAATGGCCCTCAGAGTTGAAGGAACTGAAGGAACAACTTAAAGGACTTGCTTGATAAAGGGTTCATAAGTCCTAGTGTGTCAATATGGAGTGCTCCCGTATTATTTGTAAGGAAGAAAAATGGTTCACTTTAGATATGTGTGGATTATCGACAATCGAATAAAGTGACCATCAAAAATAAGTATCCACTTTCAAGGATCGATGACCTATTTGATCAACTACAAGGTGCAAGCTACTTTTCTAAGATTGTTCTATAGTCTAGGTATCTCCAATTGAGGGTAAAGGAAGATGATATTCCTTTATAACTCAATGTGGTCATTTTGAATTTTTGGTTATGTCATTTAGACTAACAAATGCTCCTGCTGCTTTTATAGACTTGACGAACAGGATCTTCCAACCATACTTAGACATGTTTGTGGTGATGTTTATAGATTATATATTGGTGTACTTGCAGAATGTAAAGGACCATTTGAGGATTATGTTGCAAACAGTAAGGGATAAACAACTCTTGCTAAGTTTAGCAAGTGTGAGTTTTGGTTAAGAGAGGTGGCTTTTCTAGGTCACATCATTTTGGGTGATGGTATTAGAGTCGATCTAAGGAAGACGATAGTGAAGATTGGCCTAGACCTTTGTATCCATGCGATGTCACAAGCTTTTTGGGTTTGGCCAGATATTATAGAAGGTTTATCGAGAGATTTTCCTCCATTGCTTCTCCTTTGACAAGGTTGACCCAAAAAAAGCTAAAATTCCACTAGTCCGACTAATGTGAGAGAAGTTTTCAATTATTGAAGGATCATCTTACTTTGACTCTTATTTTGACATTACCCGAAGATCCGAATGGTTTTGTTGTGTATTGTAATGCCTTATATATAGGCTTGGGTTGTGTGTTGATGCAACATAGAAAGGTCATTGCCTATGCTCTGAGGCAATTGAAAGGTCACGAAAAGAATTATGTGACACGTGATCTTGAGTTTTTGGCTGTTGTGATTGCATTGAAAATGTGGCAACATTACCTCTATGGGTTACATGTTGACATATTTACTAACCATAAGAGTTTACAATATGTGATTAGCCAAAGGAATTTGAATTTAAGGCAAAGATGATGGTTGGAACTTTTGAAGGATAATGACATGAGTATGATATATCACCCTGGTAAGGCTCATGTCGTGGTCGATGCATTAACTAGAGTGTCTATAGGTAGCACGGTGCATGTTGAAAGTGGAATAAAGAGTTGGTCAAGGAATTGCATTATTTGGCTTGTTAAGGTGTGAAGCTAAATAGCTTGAATAATGGTGGTATGATGATACCAAATAGGGAATAACCATCTTTGATGGAAAAAGTTAAAGCAAAGCAAAACGTGGATCCTATTTTGGTCGAATTGAAGAAATTGTGGTCGATAAAAGGTAGAGGACTTTTCTCAAGGGGGAGTGGAGTATTGTGTTATCAAGGGTGATTATATGTTCCTAGTGTAGATGGACAAAGGGAGAAGATAGTTAAGAAAGCTCATAATTCCAAGTACTCTGTTCATTCAGGATCCACCAAGATGTTTAGGGACTTGAGAGAAGTGTATTGGTGGAATGGCATGAAGAAAGACATAGCAAGGTGTGTGATGGAATGTTCAAATTGTCAACAAGTGAAGGTGAAACACCAAAGATCTGGTGGTTTTACTCAAGATATTAAGATACCAACTTGGAAATAGGAGATAGTGAATATGGATTTGATCACGGGTTTGCCAAAGAACAGAAAGCAATTTCACTCAATATGGATGGTTGTGGATAGAATGGCGAAAACAGCCCACTTTTCGCCAATAAAGACTTCCTATGGTGCTAAAGATTATGCTAAGGTTTATATCCAAGAGTTGGTAAAGTTGCATGGGGTACCACTATTCATTATATCGAATAGAGGTGCTCAATTCACCTCTCATGTTTTGAAGTCATTTCAAAAATGGCTTGGTACTAAGGTGAAGCTAAGTACTGCATTTTATCCTCAAACGAATAGACAAACTGAAAGGACAATACAAACAATAGAGGCTATCTTGAGGGTTGATGTGCTTGATTTCAAAGGAAGTTAGAATGATCACCTACCTCTTATTGAATTTGTTTGTAATAATAGTTTTCATTCTAGTATTAACATGGCTCCATTTGAAGCATTGTATGGTAGACAGTATAGATCACCGGTGGGATGGTTTGAGGTTAGAGAAATGTCCTTAATTGGACCAAATTCGGTACTTGATGCTATGGAAATCATCAAAAATCCCAATGTTAGGAGAAGAAAATTAGAGTTTGATGAAGGTGATTGAGTATATTTGAAGGTTTTGCGAATGAAAGGAGTGATGTATTTTGGTAAGAACGGCAAATTAAGTCCTAGATATGTGGGACCTTATGAGATAGTAAAGAGAATTAGGAAAATAGACTAGGAATTAGATTTGCCTATGAAATAAGCTACGGTTCATCTAGTGCTTCATGTTTTTCATGCTAAGAAAATGCTTGGATGATCCTAATTCCATTGTTCCATTGAAAGATGTGTCTATTGAGGAAGATTTGACTTATGAAGAACTATTGGTTGAGATTTTGAACTGGTAAGTGAAGAAGTAGAGAAATAAAGTGGTTTCATTCGCTAAGGTGTTATGGAGAAACCAACAAGTTGAAAGTGCTACATGGGAGGCCGAGGCGGATATGATAAAATGATACCCTTACCTCTTTCCTTATATTAAAGCGTCAGGTACTTAATATGATCTACTTTCAAAATTCTCGCAAATGAGTAAATCTTGTTAAGTCGCATGCGTCCATGATCATGACACTATTTTTGAATGATATTTGATGCATAAGTTTGATGATTTCATGAAAATGAATATTAAGTTGCATTTTTGCATACATGCTATGAAGGTGATTATGTTCCTACTCTATTCAAGCATATTTCTGTCTCATTCAATGATAAATAATCCCAAGAGGGAGATATTGTAACACCCCTCATGTTGATAGCCTTGGAAAACTAAAAGTTAAGAATTTTACTGAAGGTTTGATCCTACAAGCCAGTCTACGGGTCGTAGAAGTAACCACGGGTCATAGGTGTGATCATGGAAAGTGCCTAGTGAAAATGGAAAATTGAAGAAATTTTGGAAGTTAACCTATGTGTTACCTGATGGCCATATAAGTGATTACAACCCATCAACAGGTCTCGTAGGAATAGCCCTAAGGAATCTAAATCATTCTAAGTCTAGAACTATATCTACGGAAGGACTCGCGACTCGAAAGTGAATCCACAGGTCGTTCTGCATATTAGTTGGTTGGAAGCTATAATTCCAGAAACTTGACTTTTATGGCCCAAGGTTCTATGGGTTGATGTATGGATTGTTTCTTCATTCACGGACCATAGGATGGCTCTGAAAAATTTTAATAAAGGGTATTTTTGACATTTTAAATCCATCTAAGCCCTAAACTACATCGTTTTGGCTACTCTAACTAGCTTAACCAACCTAACCTCTATAAGTCTTATTCCTAATTCATTCAAAACCTTTAATTCTCAAATTTTCTCAAGGGTTCTCAATATTTCTCTCTCTAAGTCAAGGGTTTCACTGAAGATAAAGATTGAAGATTTGATTAAGGATTTTCAGATTTTCTTCATCAATTTTAAGAATTCTACTTGAAGTATGTAGGGCTTCTTTCATGGATTACATTCATCCATGAAGCCCAATCAAAAACCTTCTTTTATTATCAAAATTTTATAGTGATTTTCTATGGACTTTAAAGCTATGATTCCTAATATATGGATTATGATTCCTATATGATGATTATGACTAATTATGCATGAAGTATAATGAATTACATGATATATATGATTTTTCAAGAAAAAGTATGTGATTTCAAAGTATGCATGATTAAGGCTTAATGACTTGATGTAGGTTCCTTTGTAAATGATCCAATTTGGTTTTAATTGTATGTTTCCTCTATGAATCCTATTTAATTGCATAATTTTGACTCAATTGTTCATGGGCCCACACTTAGCCCTAGTCTCCTATCATAAAGCTATAGATTTTCATGATTTTGACCTCAAGTATGTAAAAGCATGTTTTATGACAATGATGATGTTATGAAAGTTATAATGACGCTATGACAAAAAGGGTGATGAAAACTAAAATGTTTAAGATGATGTAAAGGTAGGAATGTCTGCCCACACCATGATTAAATGTAAAGTAGATGAACTATTCTTATGACATGATGTTTTTATGAAAGCTATGATGACATTAAAGTATGATTTTGATAAAGTAAGAACTATGTTGATAGTTATGTGTATGCATGATTTATGTATTCCATGGGATATGACTTAGCATCAAGATTCCATGGTCCTATAACTATGTGTTGCCATAGGAATGATGTTCAATTTTTTATGCATTAAAGGTGTGCTAATTGATCCATATAGCTTTAATTGACACTCACTATGCTAGGGTAGAGCCTAAAGGGTAGGGTCGAATGATAGTTCTTATCGTGTTACGATAGAGCCTATGGGGTGAGGATCGAGTCTACCTTAGCAAAGTAGACTTCTCTTAGCTCGATGTAGAGTGAACATTAGGATTTATTCCATATGGTCATATGAATGTCGGTTATGGTCTTATTCCCACATATATATGTTAAGGTTATGAAAGGATTTTAATGATGCTTCTTCCTAGGATTTTAAACTTGCATGCTCACGCATATTGTGTCCTTATCCTATTGATTATGATTATGCATGTTGATACTATTGTCATTTCCCTTGGTTAATGGCATACCTACATACTTAGTACATTCCATGTACTAACACATAATTCTTTGCCTAGATGATCTAACCATGTAGGGACGGACGATGAGGCCACTATTCCATTTTGTGGCTAGATGCAAACTTGAAGCTTGAAGACTTGTTGGTGAGTTCCCATTTTTCAAGAACAAGAATCTTTTATGTTTTCCTTTATGTTGATATTTTATCATTTTCTTTCTTTTGATGTAAGAGCTAGTGTGTGATTTTCCCAAGTTACAGCTCTTTTTAGAGGATAGAGCAGTCGTTGTCAAGAAATAGAACCTAACCAAGGTTAGGGTCGAACCGACAGGGGAAAGTAAACCTAATAGGAGTTTAACCAATATGGAGAGAAACTAGGGTATTGTGTTCCCCAAGATTCCCTAACTTAGTATCGCCGGATAACCTAATTCTTTTCTAATGTGAGGCGTGCAGGACGGTAAGTTAAGTTCACTGAACCCTTTGGTCTAGGAGAGAGGCGAATATCATTCGTGACTTGGCCCATCCCCATAGTGTGCATTACTAACCCTTACCTATTAGTCCTAGTACAATCTCCTCTTGGCCGAATTCGGTTGATTAAAAAAGAACACGTCAATTGAATCAATCGAATCCTGTTAATTAATCTCTTTTCCTATTCATTACAAGCTTTGTCACGTCAGTAACACTAGGTGATTTCTAATGTTGGCCACCATTAGAAAACATTCAAACTGAAGAGAGTTAATTCATACATGCATGCACACTTTCCAAGAATTATGATTTATTCAGTTTTACCTTGTTAGTTCTTCGTGGTTTCAACAACCCTAGTTATGGATTTAGCTACTCATGATTTGTGTAGATGCAAGACTTATTAATTGGAATAACATATTAAAGAACTTACACAATTGAATTAAACACAAGCAAACCCAAGCTTCAATGAGAATCACGAGATTATAAGATCAAATCAATGTACAAGTGTTTCTCAAAACTCTACAATGTTCTCTCTACTCAATCTCACTATTTTTTCTCTCAACTAGTCAAACTCTCTGTAAACTTGCTGAAAAATAACCTTAAAATCTATCTATAATATTTAAAATACAAGTCCTAAACAAAATAGGATAACTAGGTCGGCATGCCTCACGAAGAGCTTTACGGGTTGTATTATGTTCCATGGCCCATAATCGGGCTTTCGTACATTGTTGCTGCAAAACTAGACTAATGATCTAAGACACCTCTCTACGGTCCATAAAGTGTTCTATGGCCCATAGAGTGTTTCATCTGATGAATATTCAGAGGTCCTCCTTCTCTGGTCCTCAGGGCATGAGTCTTGATCTATGACTCGTAAAATGGTTCACGACCTGCCTATATGTTCATAGAACAAACTTCAGAAAATCAGCCCCTCATTGGAATAGTCCACAAAACCTCCTTCACGGCCCTAAAAGGTCTCGTATATCATCAAAAATAGCAATTTCTGCATTTTTTTCCCAAAATCACGGCCAATACTAGAATCCTGCAAATAAAATACAAAAACACATAAAACCAACTAACGTCGCATTGAGAACACACAAAATTCAAAAGTGTTGTATTTTGACAACACATCAACACCCTCAACTTAAAATTGTTGCTTGTCCTCAAGCGACCGACTCAATATTTTTAGGTAGTATAGAAACACACAAACCTCAACCTAATGGCATATATCTCTTCAAACTTAAGCACAGGTACCCACACCACTTTTTTTAAAAAGAATCAGATAGCCATCTAGCAAACCAATACATACTAATGCATGTGACAACACAACTATAACAAGTGAGGTACAATAATAAGCCATAATCACTGAATGAGTCAAATGCTAACAATACAATGCAAGTACCCTCACAAAAAGAAGTCTCATATGTCAATCTAAATGATGTTTTCATGTATAATCTTAGGACTATGCAAGATCAGTCACCCTCACAAAAAATATTCATGTATCATGCCCAATAATATAGGCTTGTCACTGTACTCATGACTAAGACCTTTGACTACTTAAACTAGGATTACTTTTGGACTTTATAGGCTTGTAATGTAGGCTCAAGGGGCTTTAGTATGACATTTTGGGAACATAGTGACTAAAGACCCTCCTTGAGATTGCATTTTTATTACACTTTTGCCCTACTAACACTGTTACTTTTCACTCCATTCTCCCATTTCAAGCTTTTCTAGGTGCTTTCTTTCATTTTTCAGCTTTTTACCTTGCTTTTACACTTCATTTTTATTTTTAGCTGACAACTAAGGTATCACTTATTTTTCTTGCACCCAGTATTGTTTTTTCTCCTTTTCCCTATATTACTAACTTTCCCCCTCATTTTTGTGTTTCACCCTTACACCAACAACCCTCAACTTAGGCTTTTTGCCTCAGTCAAGGTGCATAATGTTCAAGGAAAGACCAGGGCTACTTTCAGGATTTTACAACTAATAAGGTTAGGTTACTTAGGTTGTTTACAAAGAATAGGTACATGTTAGGCTCAAACTTTAGGATCAAGGGATATTTTGCAATTTTGGTTGGTCATTTAGGCTAAGTGGACTTTTAAGAACAATGGCCCAAGATCTTTTTCTAATCCAATTAATCTACAGTCTAACTTAGAGTAATATGGCAAGTTTTGAATTAGCACACAACACATGAATTTAGCAAGTTAAGCTCACTCTCACATGGAACTGATTACATTATCAACAAAAGACTCTCAGATCATGTTTTTTATCTCAATTTATCCTCACTTATCAAAAACAAGCATTGTCAACACACCTATACATGCATGGTTACTATCTAGCAACACATCTATACATGCAATGGTTGCTATCTAGACTAACTACTCGAAATTTGGTGGGTATCATTTTTCACTAAAACACAAAAAAAAATACATATGCCACAGATATCAGTACTATATGCTACACATACTACCTAAAACATCCTAAACATGCTGATTCAATAGAAAATAAATATCTATGGGGAAAAACAACATAGGTAAGAGAACCCCAGGATCTAAAAATTGGGGTAGTTATGGACCCTAGCTAGTCAGACTTCACTGAGGCCCATAACTACCCATAACCCATCAAAAAAGAGGTGCATTATCCCCAATGCACACAATCAAAAAAATAAAGTATTAGGGGTAAAAAGGAAATACCTGGGTGCCAAAGAGCCAGTTTCCACCTTGGGTTGCCTCCCAAGCAACACTTGATTTATTGTCACGGCATGACATAGATGATTTGAGTACTCAAACTTCCTCAAGGTCCCATTCTTCCACAGTTTCTATTTCCTCTATGTCCAAGGTATAGCTTGTATCTTTGGCCATTTACCTTCAAAGTTCCTCCATTTCTTCTCTCAAATTCAATATCTCCATGATCAAGGACATGTGTTACTCAAAAGGGTCCCAACCATCTAGATTTGAGCTTCCCAAGGAATAACTTTAGTCTAGAATTATATAGTAGCACTAAGTTCCTTGGTGCGAATTGATAATTCTCTATGCCACGATCATGCTACAGCTTTATTCTTTGTCTGTACAAGGCTAAGCTCTTGTATGTCTTCAAGCGAAACTCATAAAGCTCATTGAGTTGACTCAGCCTAGAGTTTGTTGCATCATTCCAGTCTAGATTCAACTTCTTTGTACCCACATTGCTTGATGCTCAAGCTCCACTAGCAAATGACATGTCTTCCCAAAGACAAGTTGGTAGGGAGACATGCCTATAAGGGTCTTGAATGTTGTTCGCTATACCCATAATGTTTCATCCAGCTTCCACGACCAATCTATCTAGTTTGCATTCATAGTCTTGGATAGAATCTATTTAATTTCCCTATTAGACACCTCCACTTGCCCGCTTGTCTAAGGATGGTAAGGAGTTACCACCCGATCACCCCAAACTTTTCAAGCAGAGCTTTGAAGAGCCTATTGTACAAGTGATAACCTCCATTGCTAATGATCACCCAAAGGGTGCCAAACCTTGAACAAATATTCCTTTTCAGAAATGGTATGACACTTTTGCCTTCATTATTGGGCATAGCAACGGCCTCTACCCCCTTTAGTACATAATCCATTTCCATGTGAGCTAAAAAAAAGGACCCATGAAGTATATCCCCTATACATCAAATAGCTTAATCACCATAATGGGGTTTAGAGGGAGCTCATGTATGCGGGAAATGCCACCTTCTCTTTGGCACCTATCAGAAGCTTTGGCATAGTCGTAAGCATCCTGGTGGATGGTCGGTGGGCCAGTAATACCCACACTGTAAGATATTATATGTTGTCCCGATCGACTATGATACCCGCCCACTAATGACAAGTGACATGTCTCAAAGATACTCATCATCTCAATCTCAGCAACATAGCAACATATAATCCCATCAGCGCATACACGAAACAAGTATGGATCATCCCAAAAGAACTTTCTCACACCAGACTTGAACTTTTGATGCTGGTGTATATTCAAATTAGCGGCATAATATCGCTTACCAAGTAATTTGCATAGTCTAAAAACCATGGTATTAAGTCGTGAGACGCTGCCAACACTCTCTCATTTGGGAATGAGTCATCGATCTCCAATCTATCATCAAACTTTGCCATTGCCCTATCTTCCAACCTGGAAAGGTGATCTATGACCCGATTATCTATCATTTTTCTATTGATGACATCAAAAATGAATTCATAAAGGAGAAGTACCCATCTCATCAACCTTGATTTTACATCCTTCTTTGCCATCAAGTACCGTAGTGTTCAGTAATCTACGTGCACCCCCACTTTGGCCCCGAATAAGTATGACCTAAAATTTCTTGAATGTGAAGACCACTGTGAGTAGCTCCTGCTCATTCAAAAATACCCCAAAAAGTGCCAAAAATGTGCCTAAAAAGTGTTCGAAATCGTAATTTCTATATCTCTCAAAATTTGGGGGTGATATCTAAAATCTAACTTCATATTCCTAATCATGGGTCAAATTAAGTGAGAAATGGGACAAATCCTTATTTTAGAGCAATGTCATAAAATTCAAAAATCCATAATTTGCAAATTCCAATGATGATCCGTCCCCCTGGCGCGATGCGGCCAGGATGCAGACTAATGTTATTTTTGCCCAGTTATTTTTAGTTTGGTCCAAGACTTTTTGGGCCTAAGTCTACCCATGTGTGAAAATACCTATACTTAGCCATATTTCATCTTCATATCATCCAAGATATTCCCTAATACACTCTTAAGCTTCCTTTTTACCTAAAATACATGTTTCTAAGTTAATTTTACATATGGGTTCTGTATTATGAATTTGACTATAAACTATGTTGGGGTTTTGTAAAAGTATGACTATTTATGCAAGTTTTGAGCTATGAATCTTGGATCTATCTTGAGATTTGATGAAGGATTTTGATGTATATTGTATGATAGTGTTACCAAGTATTGGTCCGATGAGCAAGTTTTGAGCTATGAATCTTGGAAAAATCTTGAGATTTGATGAAGGATTTTGATGTATATTGTATGATAGTGTTACCAAGTATTGGTCCGATGATTTACTTCAAGATTTCTTGCATAATTTCACTCTTTAATTGCATGGTTTTATACTAGCATTGCGCACCCACCAAGTGTTTGATAAAATATCCAGTTATGATTTCTTGAGGAATTAAAGGTCCAATGCATATCTTATGAGATGAATGACTTTATGATAATGAAAGGGATGTATGTATATGATAGTCTCCTATATTGTGTTGGAAATTAACCATGTCCCACTCGGGGGGTGGGGGGTTGTAAGCCTAGGTAACCATGTCGAGGAGTTTGTACCTTGATAACGGATTGAGAGGTTTGTACCTCAATCACCATGGGTGGTAGGGTGCAATGATCCACCAACCAATCAAGGGGTTTGAACCTTGATAACCAGGTTGAGGGGCTTGTACCTCAATCACCATGGGTAGTAGGGTGAGACGATCCACCAACCTATCAAGGGGTTTATACCTTGGTAAACTATGAACTTATAATGATGCTCTCTTCTTGCACAATGTATTATGTTCTATGTAAGCATGATTTACTTCAAGCAACTTCCATGCATACCATATCATTATGTGTTACTCATTGCCTATGTTTATGCATTTTGATTATGTTGCTCATCTCTTATTGCATTGCATCCTACATACTTAGTACATTCAAATATACTAACACATACTCTATGCCTACATGATGTCACCATGTAGGAACCGAAGCCCCACTTGAGCATCATCCTCCACGTGGCTAGTATGATTTCTCTCAAGCTATTTGATGAGTCCTCCATTCTAGGGATGATGTTTATGATCTCATGCTATGTTCTAAGACTATCTTTTTTTTATTTATATATTGATTGTGAGTGTGATTCTGGTTGCTTATCTTGGCCCCCGCTCTTATTTATATAGTAGAGGTGTTGTTGGACATGTTATGCATTAAGCCTTGACTCTCTTGTTTTGATGCTTATGTTATGAAAGTATCCCTTTAGTCCTTTTTCCCTTGTTTCTACTCTTATTATGTTGTTTAATTACTTCCGCGGCTAATGATGTGTAACTATGCTAAGAGGCTTGTTTGGGGTCCCTTCAGGTTCCCTATTTGCCTTGTCACATCTAGGCCCTAGGCTTAGGACATGACAAACTTAGTATTAGAGAACTAGGTTGTTAATGGTCCTCAGGTTCCAACACACCACATCGATTAGAGTCTTGTTCATGGTTGTGGTGTGTACCACAACTATAAGCAAGAGGCTATGAGGTGTTTTAGAAAATGTTTCCCTTCTTCATATTCTAAGTCATGCTATAGAGTTAAAGTAAGGTTTTCCCCCCTAATTATTGTTCTTTGCTATGTTAGATCATGCCTAACACAAGAGAAAAGAGACCCCGCACTCTTGAGGGACAACCGGCTCATGGTGAGCTCCGGAATGATCTCACTTTGCTAGCACAAGTTGTGGCTAAGCAAGCCAACCAAGGGGCCTAAGTCCCTCATGCTCCTACATTGGGATCTAGCATGGAAGACTTCATGAGGATGAACCCATTGGAATTCTATGGGTCTAAGGTGGATGAGGACCCTCAAGAGTTCATTTATGACGTCTATAAAGAATTGGCTATCATCGGTGTTAGATCAGAAGAGAAAGCAGAGTTGGTGACCTACAAACTCAAATGTTTAGCACAAATATGATTTATTCAATTGAAGGAGGAGAAGGGAATCAATAATATGGTGCTTTAGAAGGAGTTCAAGGTGGCTTTTCTTAATCGATTCTTCTCGCTTGAGCTTAGGGAGGCCAAGATAGTGGAGTTTATGAATTTGAGACAAAGGTCTATGAGTGTGAGGGAGTATTCCCTCAAGTTCTTGCAACTCTCTAAGTATGCTTCCCACTTGGTTGTCGACCTAAGGTCTAGAACGGATAAGTTTGTGATGGGTGTATCTGATATGGTGAGTGAGGAATGCCAGTCCGCTATATTGATTAGTGATATGGATTTTTCTTGTTTGATGACCTATGTGGAACAAATAGAGGAGGAAACGTTGATGAAGTGAAGGAATAATGAGGCCAAGAGGGCCCATTTTGATAGAAAGTTCCAAAGTCAAAAGGGTCGATGGTTCCATCAAGGCAAAGGGTTTTCTCATGCTTCTAATAGGGGGTTTGCCAAAAACTTCTCAAGGACCCAAGGTGTCGGTAGTGTGGTTCCTAATAATGTGTGTGAAAGATGTGGTAGGGCTCATGGGGGCCCATGTTTGAAGGATACTAATGGATGTTATGGATGTGGGGAAGTGGGTCACAAAAAGATTGATTGTCCTCATAATCGCAACAAAGGTAAGGAGGTTCACCCACAAAGGGAAAATGTGATTCCTTTAGGGATAGGTGGTCAACAAGGTGGTGCCCCAAGGCATAATCGGTTCTATGCACTCCAAGGGAGGCAAGGGGTTGAGGAGGTCCCCGATATCATCACCAGTTTGTCAAAAGTCTTTGATTTTTATGTGTATGCATTGACTGATTCGGGTGCCACTCTTTCTTTTGCTACCCCATTTGTTGCCAAAAAGTTTCATGTTGAAACCACATTGTTTTGTGGGTCTTATGAGGTGTTTACTCCTATTGGTGCATCTATTATTTCTAGAAAGATGTATGGCAATTTATCTTATTTGTATTTTGCATAAGATATTGCCTTATGATCGTGTTGAGTTAGAAATGGTGGATTTTGATGTCATACTTGGGATGGATTAGTTGCATGTATATTATGCCTCTATTGATTGTAGAACCTGTAGGGTCAAATTCAAATTCCAAAATGAACCCATTCTTGAGTGGGATAGTCATTATGTGGTGGTCAAGGGTAGATTCATCTCTTACATTAAAGCCCATAAGTTGATCTATAAGGGTTGTCTTTATCATCTTGTGAGGGTTAGGGATGTGAAGCCCAAGGTCCTTCTTATAGAGTTGGTTCCGATTGTAAATGAGTTACTTGATGTCTTTCTAAATGACCTTCCCGATGTTCCACCCGAAAAGGAAATAGATTTTGGCATAGACCTCCTTCCCAATAATCAACTCATTTCGATGCCTCCTTACCATATGTCCGCAGCAGAGTTAAAGGAGTTGAAGGAGCAATTGAGGGATTTATTAGAGACGTGTTTCATTAGGCCTCGCCAATCACCTTGGGGTGTACCGGTGTTGTTTGTAAAGAAGAAGGATGGGTCCCTTAGAACTATACTACCAGCAACTTAATAGAGTCACCATAAAGAATAAGTATCCTCTTCGAAGGATTGATGATTTGTTTGACCAATTGCAAGGGGCTAGACACTTCTTAAGATTGATCTTTAGTACGGGTACCATCAAGTAAAGGTGAGGGAGTGTGATATTCCTAAAAAGGCCTTTCAGACTAGGTATAGGCATTATGAGTTTGTTGTGATGTCCTTTGGGTTAACCAATACATCAGCTATTTTCATGGATTTACAAATAGGGTCTTCAAACCCTACCTTGATTCCTTTGTTGTGGTCTTCATTAATGATATTTGATCTATTCACATAGTAAGAAGGAGCATATGGGTCATTTGAGAGTTTTACTACAAAGGTTGAGGGAAGAGAAGTTGTATGCCAAGTATGAAAAGTGTGAATTTTGGTTGAAGGAAGTTGCCTTCCTAGGTCATGTGGTGTCAAGGGATAGTATTAAGGTGGATCCTAAAAGGATGAATGTGATCAGAAGTTGGCCTAGACCATTTACACCGTCAGATATTAGAAGCTTGTTGGGCTTAGCGGGTTATTACTGAAGGTTTGTGAATGGGTTCTCTTCTATTACTTCTCCTATGACCAAGTTAACTCAAAAGAAAGCTAAATTTGTATGGACAGATAAGTGTGAAAAGAGTTTCCAAACATTGAAAGATAAGCTTGTGTCTGCTCCTATATAAGTTGAAAGTGCTTAAATTTGTATGGACAGATAAGTGTGAAAAGAGTTTCCAAACATTGAAAGATAAGCTTGTGTCTGCTCCTATATTGTCACTAACGAAAGGGCTAGAGGGGTTTGTTTGTATTGTGATGCTTCAAGGGTCGGTTTGGGTTGTGTTCTAATGCAAAATGGTAAGGTGATAGTCTATGCTTCTAGGCAACTCAAATTACATGAAAAGAATTATCCTACCCATGATCTTAAATTACCCGCTGTGATCTTGTTGATCATGGAAAAACATTGAGTGGGGAATAGGTATAACCCCGATTTTAGAGCAAACGAATCACAATTTCGATTTTCCAAAAATTGAATTCCAATGAGGTTTCTGCGCCCCTGGCGCGATGCGTGACGTGTTTACCAACCATAAGAGTCTCCAATATGTCTTCACTCAAAAAGATCTCAACTTAAGACAGAGAAGGTGGCTAGAAATTCTTAAGGACTATGATATGAGTGTGCATTATCATCCCGGTAAGGCTAATGCGATGGCGGATGCTCTGAGTAAGGTGTCTATGGATAGCCTAGCACATTTTGATGATGGTGTCAAACCGGTGGCTAGGGAGGTCCATCGGTTGGCTAGATTGGGGGTTAGGTTGGCAGAGGTTGATAATGGTGGTGTTGTTGTTAATGGTTCAAAATCTTCATTGGTTGAGGAGGTGAAATCTAAGCGAGATCTTGACCCCGCTTTGTTGGAATAAAAGGCATTAGTAAAAGATGGTAAGGTAGAGGTTTTCTCCCGGGGGGTAGATGGTACCCTTAGATACCAAGGTAGGTTATGTGTGCCTTGTGTTGATGGCTTGAGAGAAAAGATTCTTGATAAGGCTCATGGTCCTTCTTATTCTATTCACCATGGTTCTACTAAGATGTATAAAGATTTAAGAGAAGTGTATTGGTGGGGAGGTATGAAGAGGGACATTGCCAAATTCATATCCGGTTGTCATAGTTGCTAACAAGTCAAAGCCGAGCACCAAAGGTCGGGTGGCCTTGCACAAGACATAGATATTCCTACTTGGAAGTGGGAGGAGATAATATGGATTTTGTGGTTTGGTTGCCCAAGACTAGAAAGGGTCTTGATTCCATTTGGGTTATGGTTGATAGGGTGACAAAATCAACTCACTTTCTACCAGTTAAGACCACATATAGGACTGAACATTATGCTAGGTTGTACATTCATCACTTGCTGAGGTTGCATAGGGTTCCTTTGTCCATCATATTAGATCATGGTTCTCAATTTACTTAACACATTTTTGGAGGGCCTTTCAAAGGGGTCTTGGTACAAGAGTTAATCTTAGTACGGCCTTTCACCCTCAAATGGATGGTCAAGCCGAAAGAACTATCCAAACACTTGAGGATATGCTTAGGGCTTGTGTATTGGAGCTTAAGGG
>DF358981.1:0-24096 GCA_000787875.1 Solanum virginianum | reverse complement strand
GGTTTATTTGAAGGTGTCACCTATGAAGGGTGTGGTTCATTTTGGTAAGAAAGGAAAGTTGAGTCTAAGATATTGGGTCCTTATAGGGTAATGAGGAGGATTGGAAAGGTAGCTTATGAGTTGGAATTGCCTAGTGAGATGGATTTGGTTCATCTGGTCTTTTATGTCTCCATGTAGAGGAAATGTGCAGGGGACCCTAATATTATTGTACCTCTTGATGTTGTGGGTGTTGTTGAAGATAACTTGACATATGAAGAGGTTCCAGTTCAGATTTTGGATAGACAATTGAAGAGGTTGAGGAACATGGTGTTGTTGAAGACAATTTGACCTATGAAGAGGTTCCAGTTCAGATTTTTGATAGACAAGTGAAGAGGTTGAGGAACAAGGATGTGGGTTCCGTTAAGGTCCTTTAGAGGAATCAACAAGTTGAAAGTGCTACTTGGGAAGCCGAAGCGGACATAAAAAAGCGATATCCTCACCTTTTTCACTACACTCAAGCCTAAGGTACTAATATAAGTCCCCTATGTAATTTTGAATCATAATTTTCATATATCTCAAAATCCATGTGTGATATTGAAAATCTGAATTCATATTATTAATCAAGGGGTCAAATGGAGTCGGAAATAGGTCTAACCCCAATTATAGAGCAACCATTTTAAAATTCAAAAATTCATAATTTGCAAATTCCAATAACGATCTGCGCCCCTGGCGCGACTTGGCCAGGGCGCGGACTAGCGTTATTTTTGCCCAGTTATTTTCAGTTCAGTCCAAGACTTTTGGGTCTTGGGCCTAAGCCTTCCCATGCATGAAAATACCAATACCTAGCCATATTTTACCTTCATATCATCCAAGACATTCCCCAATACACTTTCAAACACTTAGACTAATATTTCTCTCAAAATTCACGTGTCCAAGTCTCTTATAGATCTTAGAGAATTCAGCCAAGCTTCAAGTCTCCATTCAAATCTTCTTTAAGAAATTCTCCTAAGCTAAGGTATGTGGGTTTCAACCATTGGGTCCTTTCACCCATGATGCCCAAGCTTCCTTTTTACCTAAAATACATGTTTCTAAGTTGATTTTACATATGAACTATGTTGGGTTTTGTAAAAGTATGACTGTTTATGCATATTTTGAGCTATAAATCTTGGATCTATCTTAAGATTTGATTAAGGGTTTTGATGTATATTGTATGTTGGTGTTACCAAGTATTGGTGGGATGATTTACTTCAAGATTTCTTTCATGATTTCACTCTTTAATTGCATGGTTTATACTAGCATTGCACACCCACCAAGTCTTTGATAAAATGTCCGGTTCTGATTTCTTGAGGAATTGAAGGTCCAATGCATGTCTTATGAGATGAATGACTTTATGATGATGAAATAGATGTATGTATATGATATTCTCCTATATTGTGTTGAAAATTAACCATGCCCCACTCGGGGTGTTTGTGAGCTCAGGTAACCATGTTGAGGGGTTCGTACCTTGATAACCAGGTTAAGGGGTTTGTACCTCAATCACCATGGGTGGTAGGGTGCGATGATCCACCAATTAATCAAAGGGTTTGTACCTTGCTAACCAAGTTGAGGGGCTTGTACCTCAATCACCATGGGTGGTAGGGTGAGACGATCCACCAACCAATCAAGGGGTTTGTACCTTGGTAAACTATGAACTCTATAATGATGGTATCTTCTTGCACAATGTATTATATTCTATGTAAGCATGATTTACTTCAGGCATCTTCCATGTATGTCATATTGTTATATGCTACTCGTTACCTATGCTTATGCATTTTGATTATGTTGCTTATCTCTTGTTGCATTGCATCCTACATACTTAGTACATTCAAACGTACTAACACATACTCTATGCCTACATGATGTCACCATGTAGGAACCAAAGCCCCGCTTGAGCATCTTCCTCCACGTAGCTAGTACGATTTTTCTCAAGCTATTTGGTGAGTCCTTCATTCTGGGGATGATGTTTATCATCTCATGCTATGTTCTAAGACTATATTTCTTTTATGTATGTATTGACTATGAGGGTGAGCTCATTTGCTTGTCTTGGCCCCCACTCTTATTTATGCACTAGAGGTGTCGTTGGACATGTTATGTATTGAGCCTTGACTCTCTTGTTTTGATCCTTATGTTATGAAAGTATCCCTTTAGTCCTTTTTCCCTTATTTCTACTCTTATTTAGTTCTTTAATTACTTCTGCGACCAATGATATGTAATGATATATTATGTGGCTTGTTTCGGATCCCTTCGGATTCCCCATTCGTCATGTCACGTCTAGGCCCTAGGCTTGGGTCGTGACATTAGTGACAGTGTAGTTCTTCTGGGCTGTGTTTAGGGCCTTTCTAGCATAGTATATGGGATGTAATACCTTCTCTTGGTACTTTCCCAATACTACACCTAGCGCAATCTCACTTGTATCACACATGGTTTCGAAGGGGTTTGACCAGTCTGGAGCTACAATGATTGGGGCTAAAATTAGCTTCTGCTTCAATCCTTCAAAGGCTTTGAGGAATGCATCATCAAACATGAACTTAGCACCCTTCTCAAGAAACGTACACAATGGATGTACAATTTTAGAGAAGTCATTTATCAACCGCCAGTAGAAACCTGCATGCCCTAGGAAACTCCTCACACAATTAACTGAGATGGGTGGGGAAAGCTTCTCAATCACTTCTACCTTAGCTCTATCAACCTCAATCCCTTTGCTGGAGATTTTGTGCAACAACACAATGCCCTCTTTCAACATAAAGTGACACTTTTCCTAATTCAGCACCAAATGGCTTGCCACACATCTTCACAACACAGTATGTAAGTCCTTTAAGTAGTCCTCAAATGAGTATCCAACCACACTAAAGTCATCCATGAAGACTTCAATATTGTCCCCCACCATGTTCGAGAAGATGGACATCATGCATCTCTGGAATGTCGCTGGGGAATTACACAACCCGAATAGCATCCTCTTAAATGTGAAGGTGCCATAGGGGTTTGGTTTAACACTAGATTTGTATTCCTTGACCAATTAGATTTTGTGTGCACATATCCCGGAAGGGATACCAATGATATTTGTAATTGTCCACCCAATGGCCTTCTTAAACTGTTTAAGCACCATGACAAGGGCGCTCACCTGCTCATCATTCAGGTCCACAGAAACTATATTTGGAAAGGTATTATTGGCACCCAAAAATGTGTATCTTAGATGTGCTGGGAAAGCCTTCAACTCTAGTACCGGTGGTTCTTTTATGGGTGGCTTGATAGGTGGTGACTCTCGGTTCTGCAAGTCTAGCTCCAACTTATTTGGTGCCTAGGGTCGTAGGACACCCCAAAGCATTCATTGTCTCCTCATAGTCTGGGTTGTTGTCACTATCAAAGTTCATTAGCACATCTTCCAAAGTGTTGATACCCAATCTCACCCCAAGTGGTACTTCAAGTTCAGCATCATCAATATTCTCAATAAATATGACCACCCTTAGGTCATCTTCTTTCTTTGCTTGTTGACAGATGTTGAACATGACCTCATCGTCTCCTAACCTAAACTTGAGTTGGCCCTTCTCCATGCACACTATGGTGTGTCCAGTGGCTAAGAAGGCCTCTCCAAGATGATAAGGACCTTAAAATCATCCTCGCAATCTAGCATCACAAAGTCTACGGGGAATATGAATTTATCCACTTTAACAAGCACATCATAGAGTATCCTTATAGTCTTCTTCACCGTGCGGTCAACCACTACAATTGCATGTTCATCAGAATAGAGGCACCCAATCCTAGCTTCTTGAAGACCGCAAGGGGCATCAGATTAATGTTGACACCTAGATCACACAATGCCTTTGCAAACTCTACGTCTCTAATAGTGTAGGGTATGGTAAAAGCATTGGGATCTTCTCACTTTTAGCCTAAGGACCTCATAGCAATTGCACTGCAGTGTTGAAGCTTGTGGAAGAGCTCCTAACTCATAGTACACTTTTTCATAACTAGGTCCTTCATATACTTTTCATACCCTGGCATTTTCTCTAATACCTCGATGAGAGAGATGTTGATGGAGAGTTGTTTCAGCATGGAGAGAAAGTTCTTGAACTTGTCTTCCTCCTCCCTCTTTTTAATTCTTTGAAGGAATGGAAGAGGAGGCCTAGGAATAGGTATCAACTTCTGTGGTGCATCAGAAACTTCACTCACCCCATCCTTGCCATGATCATCTTTGGTATTCTCATCCTTGACTGCAACTGTCTCCTCTCGAACGTCTTCCTCATCAACTGGTAAAGGAGGATCAATGGTGCTCTTGCCACCACGAGTTGTAACCACTATGCACTGACCTTTATTTTTAGGATTTTTGAACTATGTTGCTCAGTAGTATACCCTTTTGATATTGATTGAGTTGAGTCGACACTTGACCAAATTGTTGCTTAAGTTGTTTGATGGCAACAAAATGAGACTCGATCTTCTGATTTATACGTGAGATCTCAGATTTCATCCCCCTCAGAGTCTCATCCTGTGTCTCAACTTTCTTAATAGGTGGTCAAACATCTCCTCAAGTCGTACTTATGTCGCAGTTGTATGGTAGCACATAGGGACCATTTCTATAACCATCTCTGCGACCCCAATCGGCATCTCTGTCTTAGCCTCAATTCTTGTCATAATATCCTCTGCAGTTGTCTCTGAAAGCTCGATCTCAAGTAAAGTTCCAACCTTTGTTTCCTTGACCTTGGTGGCAATAGTCCTGATTGAACCCTTAGGCGTTAGTCCAGAAACCCCTTATCTGATCAGCAATAAAACAAGTGTCCTCCTTATAATAGGGATCATCATACATGGGTGCACGTGTAGGCTAATGAATAATTACATTAACTCGCTCCTAATTTTGCTTCATCATCAACTCCATGCTTGTACGGATTTGGGCAAGCTCTTGCATAATTTTTTCATTTATCTTAGCTTTTTCTGAACCAATACTAAAAGCATACGAACTTTTAGTAGATGCTCTCTCTCTCTTTGCCCCTATTCACCACTGATCTTTACCACTCTCTCTATCCATTCAGCAATCTTTGCAAATGGTTGATCTAAGAACATGCCCCTCATAATGGTATCAGCACAAGCCTGACTATTTTTATCAAGGGCATG
Source organism: Solanum virginianum (assembly GCA_000787875.1). NCBI lineage: Eukaryota > Viridiplantae > Streptophyta > Magnoliopsida > Solanales > Solanaceae > Solanum > Solanum virginianum. The sequence goes on along the minus strand of DF358981.1, from coordinate 18,975 downwards.
GTAGAAGATCTCTACCAAGGCATCATCGACAATCTTGTGGTCCGGGACACTCCTCTAGCACTTAGCGGACAGTTCCCATAGAGTATTGATTGAGTCACCAAGAAGTTGCTCAAAGTTGTTGATCTAATCTTTCAACTTGAGCTTCTTCGACCTCGGGAAGTACCTCTCCAAAAAAGCCTTCTATAACTCGCCCAACAGGTGATTAAACTCTACGAGAGCTCAGATAGCCATAGTGTCGCACTGCCTATAAGAGACAATAGGAAGATATGAAGTCTCACAGCATCCATACACAGATTCTTCCCATCACACTCTTGCAGACAAATACAACATTGGTAGATGGCTATGAGGATCCTCCGATGGTAAGCCCGCTAGTAGCCCACGGTTCTGCAGCATTTGAAGCAACCCACTCAAAATCATGAACTTTGTGCCAGCCAGTAGTAATGGCAACATAATATCTCCAGTCACCTCCATAGCCATGGGATTCAACTTGCATTGATTCCACTGATAGGCATTGGCTTTGAAATCCTATAGCTATGGAGCAATATTCTCAAGAGGTGGTGGGTTCTCATGTTCAGCATTCTTATTCTCATTCCTATTCAGAGTTACATTATCCGTGTTGTCGTTATTATCTTGGGCCATTCTTCTCAATGTTTTATGGATCTCTAGGTCAAACGGAGTCAAGGGTCTGCCTCGACTTCACATGTTGGGCATACACTACACTTATACCCTAAAAAAAGAACAAAAACAATAAAAAACGTAAAACATGGGAAACAATGATTAATATCCAAATCACTTGAATTAACAAGTCTAGCCATATTCCCCAGCAACGGCCCAAAAATCTTGATGTCGCCCAAGTTACACCTCTTTTTAGAGGATAAAGTGGTCGTTGTCAAGAAATAAAATCTAACCAATGTTAGGGTCGAACCCACAGGAAATACTTAGACTTAGGAGAATTCAATTAATGCAATTTGAGTGATTAACTAACTTCTCTCCCCAAAAGGGGGAGTTTGTAATAATAAGTAGAAAAGTAAACCTAACTAACACAAGAGTTTAACCAATATGGAGAGAAACTAGGGTATTGTGTTCCCTATGATTCCCTAACTTAGTATCACCAGATAGCCTAATTTTTTTCTAGTGTGTAGCATGAAGGACGGTAAGTTAAGTTCACAAGATCCTTTGGTCCAGGCGAAAGGCAAATTTTACTACGTGACTTGGCCCATCTCCGTAGTGTGCATTACTAACTCTTACCTATTAGTCCCAATATAACCTCCCTTGACCCAGCTTGGTTGATTAGACGAGAACACATCTATCGAATCCTCTTAATTAATCTATTTTCCAATTTATTACTACCTTGGTCCAGTTAGTAACACTAGGCGAGTTCTAATGTTGGCCACCACTAGAAAGCATGCAAAACGAAGAGAGTTAATTAATACATACATGCACCATTTCCAATATTTATGATTTTTTTGGTTTTACCTTGTTGGTTCTTCATGGTTCCCACAGCCCTAGTTGTGAATTTAGCTACTCATAATTTATGTAGATGCAAGACTAATGAATTGGAATAACATAATAAAGCACGCACAAGCAAACCCAAGCTTCAATGAGAATCACATGATTATAAGATCAATTCAAAGCACAAGTGTTTCTCAAAACTCTCCAATGTTTTCTCAACTTGATCTTACTATTTTTTCTCTCATCTAGTTGATTTATGTGAACTTAATGAAAAATAACCTAAAAATCTATCTATAATATTTAAAATACAAGTCCTAAACAAAATATGATAACTAGGTCGACATGCCTCATGAACAGCTTTACGGGTCGTATTGTATTCCATGACCCGTAATCGAGATTTCATACATTATTGCTGCAAAATTGGACTTATCATATACAATACCCCTCTACGGCCCATAAAGTGTTCTACAGCCCATAGGGGGTTTCATCTGAAGAATATTCAAAAAGTCCTCCTTCTCTGATCCTCAAGACGCGAGACTTAATCTAAGACTCGTAAAATGTTTCACAACCAATCTGAATGTTCGTAAAAAAATTTCAAAAAATCAGCCCCTTACTGGAATAGTCCATGAAACCTCCTTCACGGTCTATAGAATGCTCGACGGCCCGTAAAGGGTCTCGTATATCATTAAAAATAGCAACTTTTGTATTTTCTTCCCAAAATCACGGCCAACACTGGAATCTTGCAAATAAAACACAAGAACACATAAAATCAACTAACATCATATTGAGAACACACAAAATTTTAAGTTTTAAGCATCAAAAGTACTATATTTTGACAGCACATTAGTGAGCTATGTGCTAGACCCCGCCAATATCTATGATGAAAAGGCATAATTCGAACCTAATGGATTGATATATATTCCCCTATGGGAACTGTGGCATTCCTATTTTATGTACTTCCAACTTATGAATACTTATGATAAGAGTATGAGACTTGGATGGGATGCCTTCGAGTATCACATTCGACTTGTCATAGCTTGGCCCTAGGTTCGAGTCGTGACACTACTGTTATTCAGAATATTGGTTGCACTTATTAGTTGGATTTACCATATTCTAGATACTTGTAGTGTCCTAAGCTGGGATGATCTTACTAATGGCTAGACACAATCTTATATTATGTTTTTGATACGTACATCATCTGGTTGCTTGTGTGCTTGTTAGGTTGTCGAATACTGGGAAATGTGTTATGTTTTGGGAGCTAATTATGTGTTATACTCCTAAATATATGTTGAGGGTATAGTCTACTGCCACACCCTGATGTCCAGCCTAAGATATTGTTGAAGTAGCCACACACTGATGTCAAGTCCAAAAGTATTATCTGAGTAGCGATGCCCTGATATCCAGCCTAGGGTATCACTTGAATTCATCATGCCCTAATGTCCAGCCAGGGGTACTGCACACCCTGTTGTCTAGTCTAGAGTATTGCCAGTTTATAGTCCAGCCATGGTCTGTGGACTACTCCAAACTCAGGTGCTTTGCTGGGTCACATCCGTGGTTCGAGATTTGGGTTCTGTGTTCCTCTTCTGCCATCAGAGTTGGGTTACTGGTTTAGATACAGTTAGGGGGATTGATATCTTTGCCATAAGTTACTGATCCTTGTATCTATACCCTATACACCCGATGGTTGTGCATGGGTGCATATTCTGGGCTTATGGGGGGCCAGTTGGTGTATATGCATAAACACTAGGGCCTTACACCCATATACAACACTGCACCTCGATCATGTAGCAGTTGTGATATGGTTTCGGTCGAATTTCGTTGGTTAGTTCTGTTGTATTATTAGTCTTACTTGATTAGTCCCTCCTGTTTCTACTTGGTTGGGTCTTCTAGTTCTACTTAATTGGGTTCTCAAGATGCCACAAACATAGTTGATACTTGATCTTTGGGTTTCGTTAGTTAGTATCATTGCATATTTCTTAGGTAGCTCAGTTGGGGTTCCGTGATTCTTAGTCATGCTTGTCCTTTGCCTTGGTTTAGATAGCTAGCACTGCAGTATTTCATTACATTTGTTCTTACCATATCACTGTATTTCACTTGGTCGGTTGATGATGCCTACTGAGTGCCTTTCATCGGTACTCGCCCCTACTTTTCTGCATATACTCATGGTGTACATTTAGGTATGAGCCATGGCCATTGATTTGGGAGCTTGTAGACGTTTCAGGAGACCTTAGTGAGCATCACCAGCTTTGGGATACTCTATAGTCTCCTTTGGTTCAGTGGGCCTCCTTTTGTATTCAGACACTGACCTTTTATATATAGTCTGGATTGTTTGTGTAGGAGCTTATCCAGGTTATGTCCACATATATATATATATATATATATATATATATATATATAGAGAGAGAGAGAGAGAGAGAGAGAGAGAGAGGTCACCGTCTGAATACAAAAGGTGGCCCACTAAACCGAAGGAGACTATAGAGTATCCCAAAGCTGGTGATGCTCACTAAGGTCTCCTGAAACGTGTGTGTGTGTGTGTATTATTTTAAGTCTATAGTAACTTTGTATAGGTGACTTCTAGGTCCTAGTGTAGGCTATTTTTGGCTTATTTTGTGTGTTGCTAGTTACAGTGATAATTAGTTATTCAGGACAAGCACCGTGGGTTGGGTTGGCTTGCCAGCAGGTGAGATCTAACAAGTGTCATCATGACATGAAAGGTCAGGTTGATTGTTGCAATTTTTCAGCCCACTTTACAACATGATCACTAAAAAGTATAGTATTAACTTTTGTGCCCTATTAAAAAAAATTAAATTTTAATGGTTAATGTATATATGTAATATAAACATATTAAAATAATTAGGAGAAAGACTATTTCCTCTTTATCAACAAATGTTAAAGTCTTTTGAGTGCTTTCATTTGTGCCTTTTTTACAATATTTTATTGGTCCACTTTCAATAAGTAAGACTTTTATTATCCAGGAATAATCATATCTTCTCTAAGGTATTAATTGGCACAACTTCGTTGATCAAACATTTTTCAGAATTAGTGGCAAGATTATCAAAAATAAACTGTTCACAAAAATGTTATTAAGAATAATATATAAATTTATACAACAAGAATATACCCATTGAAATTTGACAAGTGGTGTTTGGGGAGAGTAGAGTATATGCGGACCTTACCGCAACCTCATGGAGATAGATAAACTATTTTGGAAGGACCCTTGGCTCAAATATATCATGCCCAAAAGAAGAAAAATAATAGATATAGGATAACGATTAAAATAAAGAGCAATATCAAATTCTATAAGAAAAAATAAAAGGAGCAAAATAATTGAGTAATATCAACACAATTTATAAAGACGCGACTAATCCTATGACAAACCTACTCACCTAGTATATAAATTTATAATACGAAAAAATTTATAAGATGAAGTATTAACTTACTTGAGATATTACTTTACATGAATAGATGAAACTTGTTAATAGACGACTATGTTAGTTATAAAATAAGAGAAAATTTATAATAATATAAATTTAATAGACTCAACTAACTAAACTATGGACAAAATCTAATTTGATATAAGCAACTTAGGCTGGCATAAAAATTATATTATTTTCTTCAAATAAAAAATATGAAACAAAAAAAAAGCAAGTGAACTTGCAAGATAGAATAAACTTGGAAATTGAACCAAAATTACAAAAAAAATAAAAATAAAAAGTAAAGTAAGATGCAACACCACTTACCACAAATCAATGAAGGGGAGATAGATGAATTAAAGTGAGGACAAAATTGCAATTGTAAAATAAGAAGTTTTAAGTCAAATTTTCAAATGATCGGTGAATAAGAAACTGAAATTAGAAGTACTTTTATAGAAGTAGAGGAGTCATAAACCAAAAAGGATAAAATATAATATTTTATCATATTTAGAATAAAACCTCTCATCATATCATTAGGATTCATGTTGAAATTAGAAGTACTTTTATTGAAAATAGAAAAGTCATAAAAAAAATTTAAAAAACATATTAACTAACAAATTATCTCTTTTTAAATATTTTAAATAATAAGTTAAATATATAAAAATTTTCTTTTTGGTATTTCTATAAGGATTAACCGACCAACTTATCCTAGTATCTTGCACGTAAAATTTAGCAATGGTTATTCAAATATTGGACCTTTGATATACTAAACTTGTCATCATATAAATAGAACTCGTGTAAGAATTAACAATCCCAACTTATCTCAATATGTTACACGTAAACTTTAGCAAAGTATATTAATTAACAACCTATTGTGTTAAAAGTAGAATTTTAAAAGTATATTGATTTTTAAAATATATGGAAAGAAATGAGTTATTTACCTTTTTATAAGTTCATAGTTAAATTTACAACAACAACAACATACTTAGTGGAATCCCACAAGTGGGATTTTGGGAGGGTAGAATGTACACAGACGTTACAACTACCTCATAGAAGTAGAAAGGTTGTTTCCTAGAAACCCTCGTCTCAAAAACCCATAAGCAGAATAAACTAGATATGACAAAAAGGAAACGGAAAGGGAATAGAAAGGACGACTAATAACGAAAAGCACATAACAATATGTAAATACGATAAACTTAACACACATACGACAGATAATGACAAACATGATAGAAAACACGACTACTCCTGCTACCTCTCTATATCTCAAGGCCAGACATCCACTTAACTCTACCAATCAATTAGCATGCTACTCTAATTCGCGAAGTTTCGTCATGTCTTGTTTGATCACCTCCCCTCAATACTTCTTCGGTCTATCTCTACCCCTTCGTGTAGCTCCCAGAACCAATCTCTCGCACCTCCTAACATGTGCATCGGTATTCCTTCTTTGCACATGTCTAAACTATTGCAATCTCGCTTCCCTCATTTTATCTGCCACAGGGGCCACCTCTAGCTTCTCCCGAATGATCTCATTCCTTATCTTATCACTCCTGGTGTGACCACACATCCATCTCAACATCCTCATCTTTGCGACATGCATTTTTTGAACATGTGTATCTTTTATTGGCGATCTCACTCCTGGTGTGACCACACATCCATCTCAACATCCTCATCTTTGCGACATGCATTTTTTGAACATGTGTATCTTTTATTGGCCAACACTCCACCCCATATAGTAAAGATGGTCTAACCACCATTTTGTAAAACTTACCTTTGAGTTTAGGTGGTATTTTCTTGTCACACAATACTCCTGAGGCAAGTCTCCATTTAGTCCATGTTGCCGCAATACGATGTGTGACATTATCGTCGATCTCACCACTACTCTAGATGATGGACCCCAGATACTTAAAGTTTCCCCTCTTAGGGATAGGTTGAGTGGCAAGTCTCACATCAATGTCTGTTTCATTCCTCGCAACACTATATTTACACTCCAAGTATTCTGCTTTGGTCCTGCTTAGTTTGAATCCTTTGGACTCTAAGGCGTGTCTCCAATCTTCCAACCTATCATTAACTTTAGTCCGAGTCTTATCAATTAGTACTATGTCATCTGCAAATAGCATACACCATGGAACCTCCTCCTGGATAGATCGTATCAACTCATCCATCACCAGGGTAAACAGGAAAGGGCTCAACGCGGATCCTTGATGGAGTCCTATCTCAACCGCATATTTCCACAATATAAAAAAATAAAATCGTTAAATTGCCATGTCAAATTTTTGTTTTGTTAATTATTTTAGTTGAGTGATTTTGTTGATACAAATGCCTTATTGAGTGACATTTTAATTTAGTTGAGTGATTTTGTTGATACAAATGCCTTATTGAGTGATTTTATTATACAAAATAAAGCTCAATAAATTTATTAGATAAATTCTAGATTCAACAATTTTGAAGGAGTTTTGCAGTTTTTCAACAGATTAGTTTTTTTCTAAATTTCGATTTTTTTGATTTATATTAGTATGTTAATATAAATTCATAATCCTTATTTATGCTTCAATTGCATATATAAATTGTATTCTCTAACACCAAAATCATATAAGAAGACAACAACTTGTTACACAACTCTTAACAGCCTTCTGCAAAGCCCATGCCTAGACAATTGGAGGCTGAATGACAAAAAAACAAGGGCTTCACATAGTGAAAGTGAACACAACAACAATAGCGGGTTTGACTATTGTTAACTTGTTTTCTGATGAAGATTGGACTTAATTTGTCTTGCAAATATTGTTATACCATATTATAAGGAGACAAGAAATTATTCCCCTGTTTAATGTAATACTAACAGATTTGGAGTTTTCAAGTTAGGAAGTAAAATAAAATTTTCCAAATTAGAGGTAAAATAATTAAAAATTAATAAACCTTTCCTCTCCCCAGCCATTTTGGGTTAATAATTCGGTTCATTGATATTCCTGATATAGTATAATAATAATTCGTTGTCTGTGGGGATCGAATCCACGATCACGTGTGGTTAAAAGCTACGCACTCTACCACTAAGCTAAGATAGTTGAATTAATGTCAAAAAAAATATATATCTTAATATATTGTTGTTTTAGTATCCCCATGATAAAAGTATTTGGCACTCTTCTGTTCTCATGGGTATCTAACTATCATTTATCCATCTCAATTAGTGCCTAATTGAATCATAAACAACTTTGTTTTGTTCAGTCAATTGTTATCGTAAACAACTTTATTTTGTTCAGTCAATTGCTGACAAATATATAGATATATAAAGCTTGAGTTCATTTTGTATAAAATAATTAATTTTAAAATTTTTATCAAAGATTTTTAGAATTGTATCTGATTGACTTATTTTTTGAATGACTAAATATTTTTTTTAGAATTGTATTTGATTAACTCAAAATCGGATCACGATTATAAAAAAAATAAAGGTTGAAACAATCACAACATAACATAGACAATCCCAAAATCTGGAGTCATGAGTACAAGAGCATTTAAAACAGTACCAAGAGTAAATATAAATGTCTCAAAATGGGATATAAAGCTAGTATGTCTGATACATAGTCCGAAAGGAAAGAAAATAAAAGAAGTCTCAAAGATCCACGACGACTCTAAGTCTGAACCTCACTGCTAAGATCTGGATAACTAAAGAAAAACTCTGGTAAAATGAATTAACTATCCTGTTCGGGTCCTGTGCTCGATCTACAAGGGGAGAAACAAAGCAGGGGTGAGCACATCGAAGTGTACCCAGTAGGTTCAATCGACTAGGTAAGAGAAATCGAACAAAAATATAATAATGAAGAATTCTATCACCAATATCAAAAGGGTTAGTATATAATACAATAAAATCACGAATAATCACAAATACATAAAGTAGTGAACCAATCCAAAGATGCAATACAATGCTATGCATGAATGCAATGGCGTTGCAGGCTATATTGCATTGAGGCCATGTATGAAGTGAGATCATGACAGTTAATCTCAATACTATTACTTCATATGCAAGGATAATTTATCGCAATACTAAAAAGGTGTTTGGACATGCGATTTCATCTTGTGAATTAAAATCATGAGATAAAATATCATTTGAAGATGCAATTTTATCCCAGATTCTCAGAAAACTTGCTTTAAAAATTTCATATCATAATTTCACATTTTCAAATACACCAAAATTATTTCTCAAGTTTATAATTTATAAAAGAAAAATCCCCAACCATTCGATATCTATATATTTTTTGTGAGAATATCAAATGTGTGATGAAATATTCACAAAGTATGAACATGATGATATAATTACTACTAATATAACCATGTTTAGTTTTATTTAAAAAATGATACACTATAATTTATGTTCAATTTTACTTTTTCATTGAACTAAAGATTAATCAATAAATGTTATTTTTAAAAAATATTATTGTGATAGTATTTTATATTTTCTTATAAAATTTTAACTATTTAATAAAATATTAAAATAATTTTAATAATTCTCACAACTTATAAAATTTTTATATTAATAAAAGAACATATATAATTTAAATTACATGCTAAAACAAAACCCATTAAAAGAGCCCTAATAAAGGTTTGCGAATTGCGAGGTTCATAAAGGTAGATCTATAAGCTTCTTTTTCAAATCCCAATTTTCTGAATTTGGAGACGACAATGGCGCCTCTTCCAGCACCATACTCAGGAACCAGCACTCTTGCTCTGGTAATCGTTTTAGTTCGTCTCTTTGATCCGTCTTCTAACATCTCACTGTACTTGTGAATAAAATTCCCGTTTATTAATGATTCTTTTGATCTTAAACTATTTTCGTTGTTGACGGCAGGTCGCGCGCGCATCGGCATTCACCTTTGGACTCGTTTATGGAAGCGTTAAGCTCAAATATCTCAGGGTATTTTCCTCCCCTTTTGAATTTTTTTTAATTTTAGATAAGTGATTACTTAAGGTGCTGAAATGAAATAGGACCGAATAAAGCGGGATATACACATGATTTATCTAGACTATTCTGAAATTGAAGCTTAGCTGGTTGACCTATTATTTTTTTTTAAAACAAAGGTTTCCTTTGGATTGAGATATGGTGAAACTTGACCTGAGCAAGGATATGACCTTAGATAAAAACGAGTGGAAGTCGTAAATTAGAGTAGCAGTCTAATAGGTTAGTAGGGTTAGGCTGATGTCTGGCCGTGGGTATAGTAGCATAGTAGGATTAATTTTATCATATTTATATACTAACTTTTTCTATTTCCTTTTCTTTTTCTTTTCTTTTTTTTTCATATCTAGTTTATTCAGCTCATGGGTTTTTGAGACGAGGGTTCATGGGAAACAACCTCTCTACCTCTACGAGGTAGTGGTAAGGTCTGCATACATTCTACCCTTCTCAGATCCAACTTGTTGGATTCCACTGAGTATGTTGTTGTTGTTGTTGTTGTTGTTTGTCCTTTCGATTGATTAATTCAGATATTGCACGGGATTTTGTCCATCCGATCTTTTACTCGAAGTTCCTTAAATCTTATGATTCACCTTTAAGTTTTGTGTACCAGACTTTTAGTTCTCCATGTACAATGAAATGGGCATGTGTTATGCAGAACAGACATAGCTGATTCAAATAGCCAATCTAGATAGTTTAGGATTTGTAATGTTGGTTGATTGATAGACTTTGAACTGCAACCTGGCTTTTAAGAGATTCTTAATGGGCTTATGAACAGAGCAGAACAGATATGTAAGTTACATAGAGCCAACCCAACTAGTCTAGAATTGAGGCTTAGTTGGTTAGTAGTTGATTATTTTGAAAGATTCAATCTGCCCGGTTTCTTTTTCTTTCTTCGATATGGTATTACGTTTTCAATTCCAGATATGATAACAAGCCCCGTTTAAATAATTCCTAAGTAGATGACTGGATCAATTGCTAGATATTATTGTTAATGAGGTGACTAACTTCCTAAAGTAAATTATATATCAGAACAGTAGCAACTGAATGTTTCTCTAAAGAACTTCATCAGCTTCAGATAGAATCAAGTATGATTTTGAGGACTGATTGCTAGTCTTTCTACTTTGGCTTTGCTGCAAAGAGTTTAGCCAAAATGATCCTCCAACTATCACCTCAAGTCTCGTATAGTTGATCAGTAAAAATGACCCGAATAGTCCTTCGACTTGCTATGCTCGTGACCAAAATTGTCAAACATGAACTGGGTTCAGCAATTAGAGAAACACTACTCATATTGCTGCTTAATGTAAATGTTAGTATTAAAAAACTAATTCATTGGAAACCACTTCTTTCCCCAATCTTGTTTGAAGCATCAGAACTCGACATTTTCTGACATAAGATTGGTGGAAGCAGTCATCTGTGCTTTATCATCCATTTCCTCAGTAGAATTGTCTCCTTATTTTGTATTTTAACAATACACATCTGTTTAAATTGGCACACCCAACTTAGCCAAAACACAATTTCGATTAACACAATCCAAGATCTTAACATCTTACCATTGTAATTGTGCAATAAGAACAATGGTTTAGTCTCAGAGAAGTTGGATTAACCGGTTAACTATATGAATCTTAACTGACATTTTGCTCTATTTAAACGCATCTAAGGCCATTACTACATAAAATAGAAATGTTAACAAAAATAAAATAAAATAAATATATTAATAAAAATATTTTTTTAAAAGGAAATAATAGTTAAAACAAAAATAAGTACTAGATGTTTGTTGAATTTTCTATTGATGTAAGTTACCTTTAAATTCAAAAAATTTCTATTGATGTATAAAAGGTTTAGTTCTAACATGACTAAAAATGTATGCTCAAGTAATAGTTGTTATATTTTTAAGCGGTCGTTTAATGTGAGGGATAAAAATAAATAATCATGGGATGAAATTTTCATATCTTGTTTGGTTGTTAAGTTTGGGATAACTTATCTCACCATTTGTACCATAGTGATGGATAAGTTATCCCATATATACAACAACAACAACAACATACCCAGTGAAATCCCACAAGTGGGGTTTGGGGAGGGTGAAATGTACGCAGACCTTACCACTACCTCATAGAAGTAGAGAGGCTGTTTCCTGGGAACCCTCATCTCAAAACCCATAAGCAGAAGGACTACATATGACAAAAGGTAACAGAAAGCACATGACAGTACGAAAATATGATGCAATTAACACATAAACAACAAATAATGACAACACATGCTAGAAAAAAACACTCAACCCTACTAGATCCCCTAACTAGGTAACCACCTAATCCTACCAACCAAAGTTATCCCATATATATGGTGGAATAATTTGTCACATGATAACTTATCCTAGGATGGCTAATCCCAGGATAGCTAATCCTGGGATGAGTTGTTCCCTACCAAATGACCACTAAAAGGCTAAACAACTCCTAGAAAATATAGGACGTAAAATAAAAGTGCTTACACACTAAAACATACTTTCAACTAATAGATATCTTTTATTAGATCTTTTACTTCCATTGTACTCCATTGTTCATTGACTTTGCATGGCAAAGGAACTGTAGACCCTTCGAGACAACTTCCTTTCAAGTGATACCTCGTCCCTTGTAACATCTTCACTTACCATGGTTTCATATCTATGGATCGGGGCATAAGGCAGTCAACATAGGACATGATCATGCCATCTCAAGCAACCTTCTCTCATTTTATCTTCCATTTGTTATTTGAACCTTCTCGCCATTGTGGTAATTTCTAATCTTGTTTAGTCTTATATAATTATACATCCATCTTAACATCTACATCTCTGCAACACTCATCATGCAGATATGTTAGACTTTTGCAAACTGGAACCCAACTTTTACTCCATTATTACAATTGTAATTGTGAATGAGGTAGTCCCTTTCTATATCTGATTTGACATGCTTTACTTTCTATATGTGATTTGATATGCTTGACTTGAGCTAAGGATCTATTAAAACAACCTCTTTACCTTCACAAGGCAAGGGTTAGGCTGTGTAGCCTCCAGCCTCCACAGAACTATGCAATTACACTGGGTATGCCATTGTTATTATTGCGAATGAGAAAAAATGGTAGGCTAAGATTTCGTGTGCTGGTATTTTTTTAAATCTATATCCAAGTTAGCAATTTATAAGTAGATAATTTGTTGATTGTTAGTATATGACTTGGGTTCTTTCCCCCCGCAAATACTGCTGTCTAACAATGACGTGATGGGCTTTGTAATAGAATGATAATTTGGTCACTTTAGATCATGGACTAAGTGAAACCAGAAGGGATGGTCTATGGATTATCTAGGTAGAACTTGAGGATCTTATTTCCAAAGGAAGAAATTTTGATGGAAAATAGTAAACAAGATATAAAATAAGGTCTGCATAATCACCATCTTTTCTATGTCATAATATTCATCTTTTTCAGCTGCAACCGAAGCTTAAGAACCACCAGGATTGGTTGACTTGATCACAAACATATCATTTTATGTAGCTTTTTAAACTTCAAACACCAAGCCAAATTGAAGATGCAAGAGAGAACTTCCACCATTTTTTTAATGACAAATTCGCTACCCTTTTGGTGCGCATGGGGTAAACCTCTGCTCCTATGTATTGCAAACCACATAGTAGAGATAGTAACGCGCATTAGGCAAGCCCGGTGCAACGAGCTTGTCCCAGAAGGCAAATCCCTTGCTTTCGGTGGCAAGGGGTTTCGAACTTGAGACCTCCAACATAAAAGTCTAAAGTCCAAACCACTAGGCCATCCCGAAGGGTTAAACTCCCACCATCTTTTCTATGACATAATATTCATCTTCTTCTACTGCGGCCAAAGCTTTAGAGAACCACCAGGGTTGTTTTACTTGATCACAAGCACATCATTTACGTAGTTTTTAAAACTTAAAACACCAAGCCAAATTGGAGATGCAAGAGAGAAACTTCCACACTTGAATAGGAAGCTCTCTTGAAAATTTGTCTTCTTGGAAGAGCAAAAATACCTCTATGAGAGACTTTTTCTTCTGGACAGAGCAAAGGAGAAAGCTTTATAAATTTCATCTTTGTTGTATTATTGTTGTAAAGTTCCGTTCTTTCTTCCGTCATTTCTATTTCTTGATTTTTGTTTTTGGTATGCTGCTCCGCCAACAAGGAGGAAAAGGCAGTCCAATTATCCAGAGTTTCGAACCTTATGCCACTAGTCCTTGAGGATTTCTCAGTTATCAAAATAAATAAATAAATAGAATCTCCTGTATTTGATAATTATTGAACACCATTCCTGTCCAAGCATATGGGTTTCAGGTCCTACTTATATTATTTGCTTCAAGAACTAATCTCAGTGCTTTCTGATTCTTTTTCTTTCGACTAATGCTTGTCACTTTAGTTGAGATGGATAAATGCGGTCCGATCATCCACCGTGTTTCGAAACTTATTAGTCCCTGTGCATTTCTCGTTTATCAAATAAAAATAAAAATATAATCCCCATAATTGATAATAATTAACACCATTTCTGTCCAATCATACAGGTCATAGCTCCTGCTTATTATTTGCTTCAAGAACTAATCTTGGTGCTCTTTGATCCCTTTTTTTCCCAACAAATGTATGTCACCTTAGTTGAGATGGATTCATTTGGGTTAGGGGAGCTCCTCCTCCTCTTTCATAGTGGAGGGGTGCTTTATCTGGGGTTTGTTCCCAAATCTCTACTGGATAATATGTAGTTAATGCCACCCAGAAATTCACAGAAGTGGTGCGTCGTGAACGACTGTCATTGTTATATTGGAAGTTCCTGTGCTACTTATCCCTGTATCAACTGTTACTATATATATTTTTATTCCCTAGAGATGTTTGTAATGATAGTTATTTCTAGCTGGTTTGCCTTTTTCAATAAGAGTAATTGTGACACTTGTCCCTTCTATACTCATTTTAGGCGAAGGCCAAGTCTCAAAAGAAGGCTGAAGCTAAGGCACATCATTGAAAGATAGCGCATGATGGATTCACTGTTTGCTGATAGAATAAGATGGTGACTGATTAAATTGTATCACTTTTTGCCTGATGCTTATAGGATAACTAGATTCTGACTTGTAGTTCAATATTGTGTTTGAGAGATTTTAGGTAGTTTTGTGCATTTTAATGGTTCAGTGGTTTCTGGGCAGTCCATTTCCAATGACTACAAAATAATCTTGTTTGTTAGACAAAATCCCTGAGGCCAAGTGATAGTTATCCATTAATCATGTAGATATGTCGATTTACGGTCATGCGGAGCTAAGAATTTACTGTGATTAATCCAATGGTTTCTGTGAAAAAGGAGAAGCACTCATTAGTCAATATCCTGTTTTCAAAGAGCATACAGTAATAAGCTCAATCAATGGAGATGATGGATGTCGATGAAATTTCGAGGAAAAATGATCCGAGTGTTAGCTATTCTTCAATTAGGGTGGCAACTAAAGTCACATCACGGCCAATGACAGATGTAGCTTATTAGTCATGGCTCCAATGATCTCGACATGGAACATCAATATTTATATATATATTTTTTATGGTAAATATGAATGGCATAAAGAATTTTGGGCACAAATTGACACAAAACCCTTTTTAAGGGTAATTTAGTAATTTAAAAAAGTTAAAAAGGTTAGATGTGTCATTTCATTTAATTTTTCTCCCAAAATGTACTTCAAATTTTTTACCCATTGAGTTATTCTCTTTTGGGTAATAACTATTAATTATCAACTTACAAATAATATACAATCTTTCGGAGGTTTAAATTTTTTCCAAAAAAAGTAAATCCAATCAAAATTCATTTCATTTGTTTGTATTGAATTGAATAAATAAATAATAATATTTTATTTTATTTCAGTTTCATAAAAGAAATTAAAAAAAGTATTTTCCAATTAATTTAATTAACATTTTATTCTATTTAATTGTTTTTATTAAAATCAACCTCCAGTGGTCGATATTCCTTTAAAAATAGAATATCACAAATACAGACAGATACATATGCGGGCCGACAAGGTCACCGCTGCAGTCCGATATTCCTTTAAAAATAGAATATCGACTTCCAGAACTCGATAATTTTAATTTAATAAATAAAAGGAGTATATTTTTTATTTTTTCCGTCACAACAGCTAAATACCAACATTTTAAGTTCGCTATATTAACTTTTTTTAAAATAGAATATCGGCTTCTAGAGGTCGGTAATTTTAATCTAATCAATATACCGAGTGCACTTTCATTCCTTTTAATCCAAAATAGTTCAATATCGACAACATGAGGTCGTTATATTAATTTTTTTAAATAGAATATCAATTTTCGGAGATCGATAGTTTTAATCTAATAAATAAAAGGAGTACACTTTCAGTCCTTTTAATCACCATCATTCATTATACCCATGATCCTACGACCCTCATTAATCCCCCTCTTTATTTCCTTTTCTATTACTCTACATGTTGACATCCAATTTTGACCAACCTATATTTCTTTTGGATTGTCATTTGATTAAATAGGTATTTAAAAAAAAATTAAAATAAAAGGATTTATTTTCAATTTCATCCAAATAATTTTGTATCTTTTTAATATTCTTGATTTTTCGAAATATGTTCGTTAATTAGTTAATCCATTTTTAAATTACCTTTATTATTATTATAATTATTATTAATTACTATTTTTTATTTACTTTAATTTTTATAATATTTGATATTTTAGTAATAATAGTAGTAGTAATATTTATTATTATTTACTTATTACTTATTGTTATTATTTACTTTTATTTTTATAATATTTGTTATTTTAGTAATAATAGTAGTGGCAATACTTATTTCTAGTTATTACTTACTGTTATTATTTACTTTTATTTTTATAATATTTGTTATTTTAATAATAACTAGTATAAGTACCCGTACGTTGCGCGGAGTATTTTTAAATGTCATAATTAAAAGAAAAGTCAGCGAAAGTTTACAATATTGTAATGAGTCATTCAAGACTTTCTATTCTAATGTAGTATACAGTGTTATCATGACTTCCGAAGATTCAAAATAATATATGTATAATTATTTATTGAAAAAAATAAAGTAGTTAACAATCTATTCTTATGCTCAGTCCCTCTCTCTTTTTTGCTTGTACAATTGAAACAATAATTAACGAATATATTTTACATTGATCACAATAATGATTATTAAACTTTGACAATATCTCATTATCGCAATATAAATTAAGGGTTGCTAAGGAATCAAACAACACTATTTATTGAATTTAAAAACAAAAAGAATCTACAAAATAAAAATTATACTACTAAACTAATAAAGAACAATTTTTTCCAATTTATTTTTTAACATAAAAATTATTTTATGTAAAAATTGCAAAATAATTTTTATGCATTTTACATTGTAAAGAAGTGTAACAATAATACAATCATTTTATTTTGAAGAAAATTATGATTTATAATGTTTTTTATTATTATTTTAAATGTCACTTTCGTAGTTATTTAAGCTAAATAGTTGAACTTTTAAAAGTTAATAATAATAGTAATTTTAAAAAAAATTAAACTGCCATTTTTTCAAATTTTTTTAAAAAAAAATTATTTAAGCCTTAATGGTTGGCTTTTTAAGTTAGTATAGTCATAGTAATTTGAACAATATTAATACTCATAATAATAATAATAATAATAATAATAATAATAATAATAATAATAATAATAATCTCTCTCTCTATATAATAATAATAATAATAATAATAATAATAATAATAATAATAATAATAAAATAGAAGAAGCAAAAAGTGACATGTGTCAGCACCACAAAAAAAATAATTTATGAATTATTTAATTAAAATAAATATAAAATCTAAAATATAAAAATTAAAATAAAAATTTAACAAAAAACATAATTTATGAATTATTTAATTAAAATAAATATAAAATCTAAAATCTAAAAATTAAAATAAAAATTGCAAGCACTAAAAAAAAAAAAGAAAAACTGAAAAAGTACTAATATAACCATATTAACATGTTTCTTTTTAATTAACTTTTTCTTAAATATAATTTTTTTTTTTAAAACAAACAAAGAGAAAACTCTGCACCATAATCATTGATGGATTATAAATCTTACCAATTATCTAACAATTCTAATATTACTATTTTTAAAAATTAAAAAAAAACAAAAACAAAATATACTAATTAAAAAAATTGGGGGGACATGGGCAGTTTTTAGAAAAAATTTACAGTGTGTTTTGCAGTTTCACATGCATGTCTAATACCACGCCAATTGGCCATTAATACAAAATTATTTTTTTTTTTAAAAAAAAACTGTCATCACCTTAAAAATAAATAAATTCTTTACATTAACTTTTTCAACTAAAAAGTGAAGTTTAATTATATTTTTGGATCCAAACAGTTACAACTTCTCAACATTATCAAAAACTCCTGTACAGTTTTCCTCTCAAAAACAATTCTAAATCATTAGTGATTATTGTCTTGGTTTTTCAAACGTAACATCAAATCCAACGCAGTTGATTCAATAGATTTTATCGAAAGAATTTTTAAATAACATAATGACGATCACCCGTGAATCTTATGGCGATGAATGATAAGTTATATGTATGGTCTTGCCGATAAATCGAAGCCATCATCAATTTCTTCTGACTTTCTATTAGTCGGTAATATGTATCTTTAATTATGACCTTTGGGTATACCAACTAGTATCCCTCCACATTTAGTTTTCCCTCCAAATTATCAACTTCATAAATAATATATCGTCTTTTGAAGGTCTGATATTTTCTTGAACAAATTAAATACAATCAAAACAGACCTCATTTTTTCGGTATTAAATTGAATAAATAAATAATAATTTTTTGTCACGTCCCAACCTATGGGCCGTGACTGGCACCCGTTTGGGCACCCAAAACACATAGTCGAATTAGATTTCAGAATAAGTTACTATTCACTTTACAAAATTTCGACAGAGTTTCCTCTATATTATTGACTAGCCACCTGAAAGAGAAAACAACAACGAACCAACATAAAAGTTACAAATACAGACAGATACATATGCGGGCCGACAAGGTCACCGCTGCAGTCCTGCCGCCTAATAATCATAACATATATACACAGAATGTCCAGACAGGTGGCAAAGTCTTACGTATACAATATATATATATA
>DF358982.1:73888-84169 GCA_000787875.1 Solanum virginianum | reverse complement strand
GATCGTGACATTAATCCTTGGTTATCTTCTCAAAATCCTCTCTGTTAGGATCCTGAAATAGCCTTTAAATCATCGGGTTGGGAATAACTCCTGAAATTCAGCTATCAATGTGTTGTATCTAAATACTTTTGGATTGTAGGTAGGAATTTAGGGTGTATTTGATACAAAGGAAAATGTTTTTCTAGAAAATATTTTCTTGGAATAAGTTGGTTTCTAACTCATTTTCTCATGTTTAGTTAGTGAGTGAAAAATATTCTCTAATGTTTGATTAGTGAATGAAGATATTTTTCATATCAAACACACCCTTGGTGTTTTTTCAAACACTACAAGAAAATGAACTTATAACTAAAAAATGCATTGTAGCTAAATAAGAAATTTTTCGTAGCTAAAATATTTTGTTTTGTAGCTTTCGTAGCAAGATGTAGCGTGGCTAATAGTTAGCTGCGGACTTTACATGATCCATGGCTAAGGATTTATACTTATAGCTACAAAATAAAAATTAATCGTAGCTTCAATGAAAATAATTTTTGCCATGAAAAATATACTTGTAGCAAATTATTTTATCCTTGTGCCACGATAAACAAAATTTATTGCTATTTACTTTAGTAGCCACGAGGTGTAGTATTGTGGCAAAAGATTCAATTTATTTGCCACAAAAATATATACTTGGTGGCTAATTCTATAATTAATCTTGTGGCAATAATACTCATATTTTAGTTATGAATTAAAAATATTCATAGCTATACCTTAATGTATTTGCCACAAATATTCTCATCTTGTAGCTAAAAATTCATGTCTTTAGCCATGAAATATATTTCATTGTAGCTTTTAAAAAAAATTGCTACGAAAAATTAAACTTTTTTAACTATGTCATTTGTACGTGGCAATTATAGAAATTTATGTATAGCTACAAATTCAAAATTTCATAACTAAAATCCCACACTTCATTGTCACAAGATAAAAATTGTGGCTATTTTAATTTTTTTTGCTATGAAATAAATATACATACATATTATTACTTGTGTGGCAATTATATATATTTTTCTACAAATCTAAAAAATTGTAGCTATTAATTCATATAATATAGTTGAAATTTGACATGAAATTTATAAAAATAGTGCAAAATACATGACATTATCTAATGAATACAATATTAGAGAAAAGACTTAACAAATGTTCAACAATATTATTCAAAATGATAAAATATTATTTTGCTCTAATATATTCTTTTACAAGAAAAAAAAAGTAATTTTTGTCTCGTCAATTTGACCTGATGCTTTCATCACTCCTTCATAAGCTGCAATAAAATTAAAAATCGTATAAGAAACTACTTACAGTTAGAGAATCATTTGATTGTCGACCTTGAGCTTCAATCATTATTTGAAATTTTTTTTCCCTATTTTCTATTCAATTTTACTAATTTATTATCCGTTTTTTCTTCATTTCTTCAATCTGTTCCTTAGCTTTATTGACTTCTTCCACAAGCGACTAAAAGTGATGACTTCTTCCACAAGCGACTAAAAGTGACATAAAGTGAAAAGGAAAAGAAAAGAATAATCAGATGAAATGACATAAAGTTTTTTTTTAAAAAAAAAAGAGAAAGAAAGATGAACATACCTGCAAGCAAGATGACAAACAATACATGAAATTGGTATAAATATTAAAATAGGCAAAAAGTTAAATTTTAGAGTTATTGCACTTCCTTTTAAGTGCTAGTCTTATAAGTTTTTTAACTTATTAAAATAGGAAAAGAAATATGTTATTTAGGTATAAAATAATGACTTTTAAGTGCTAGTCTTGTAAGATTTTTAACTTATTAAAATAGGAAAAGAAATATGCTATTTAGGTATAAAATAATAAGAGGAAAATCTTTTGGAGGGAAATCTTTTTACTTTCATTTTGATTTTTGTGTTATAAAGTGCTTGTTATTTTTCAAAAATTGATATAACTCATTAGTTTTTGATAAATTAGAGGAATTTTTTTGTGAATTAATCAATTTTCCTCATAATCCTTAGAACAAAAAAATTATTATTTATTTAATTAAACTATAGTTGAATCTTAAAACCACAATTTAAATGAATTTGAATTAACTAAAAACTTTATCATATTAATTAGTTATTTATAGTTAAGAAAAATTTATTTGCAATTCAATGTTAAATATGATTGATGATACAATAACAAGAATGAATATATCAAGTGAAATCTCATTATGTGAAATTTGGAGAATGACCTTCTATGTAAGGTCATATAAGATGAAAATATATATATATATATATATATATATATATATATATATATATATATTAGATGTTTATATAGTTGCACAAATCGAAATTTGTTAAGAGAATATTTGCTAAAAGTGTATGTGTATAATTAGATGTTTGTATAACTATATAATTCAATCGCAGTTTATTGAGAGAATATTTTCTAAAATCTCTTAGCTCACGTAAAATAATATAAAACATGTTTGAGAAAAAAATACTATACGAAAAAGCTCATATTGAAAATATAAACAAATGAGCAGTATAATGTATAAATGTAGCATTTATTCCAATTATATTTGAAATTTACATGTATATCTATGTATAAAATTGAACCGAAGTGAACAAGGAGAAACTATTAGTACATTAACATATATTGCTTTGATACAATATGTTCGAATTAAATTGAATTGATTCGAACAACTAATACCTCCAATCACATTAGATCGATAAAGATATTATTATGATGCAAATAATACTGAAAGCATTGAACAAGATGAAATTTTAGCAAGATTAGTTGAAGTTATATTTGAGCTCGATATAGTCAGTTAATTTAAATTAATTACTGATAATCACCAATTTATTGAAATTGTATTTGAATTTCACAAGTAGACATGTAGTATTAAATCAATCTAATCGAATGATTAACACCTCTAATTATACAAAATCAGTATTGTTACAAAAAAATTCATATACAAAAAACTTCATATCATGGTAAAAATTATTTATGAGCTAAATTTTTTGTCACAATAATAAATTTATGATTAAATTGTTTGATCACAACAAATAGTTATAAGTATTATTTAGTCAAACATCAGTTAAATTTATAATAAATTATATTATTGTTATCAATTTTCGTCAATTGATAAATTATTTAATTAATTTTCCAATTATGGAATTTGAACAACAAAAGAATTATATGTATTACTCCCTCGTTCACTTTTACTTGGCCACTTTGAAATTTTTTACGTATATTAATTGACATGAGTATTTTATCAGATACCCATATTAATTAATGTTCTGGTCATAAAAAATAATTTAAAAATAAGTAATAATAGCTTTTAATGTAATTTTTTAAAAATAAATTATCGACACCCACTGTTTGCTGTAAAACTTGTTTTCTTTCCTCTTTGTGTTGCGATATTCTTTTTCTCTTATGTTTATAATATATTGTCATGAAAATAATTATGATTATTAAGTTAATTATTGCCCAAAGTTTTGATAATCGAAAAAAATATTTATTTAGTTATAATATTTTATTTTAAATTATATTTTATGGATAAAAGGTAATTAACTATTGCCCCAACTAGCTTCAACAAGATCATGGCAAAACTTAATAAATTAAGTATAAATTTTACTGTAGTAAAAATTTATTATTATACCTTTTAATATGGCACAATTTTTATAACTTAAGAAAAATATTTATTCAGCTATAATTTTTTTTTAAAAAGACATAATTTATCGTGGCTACAAGTTATTATTATTATGATAAAATGATATCAATTAATAATTAGTCATGAAATTTTATTCTAGCAAAATACATGTGGTTATTTCATTTAATTATTGCCATTATTTTTTATAACTTAAAAAAATTATTTATTTAGCTACAAGTTTTTCTTCAAATAATTTTTTGTGGCTAAAAGATTGTTATTGCTAAGATAAGTTTAAATTTGTGGCAAATATTAATATTAAGCTACGAAGTTTAATTATAGCAAAAAATCTATGGCTATTTTATTTAATTGTTGCCACAATTTTCTATGACTTGAAGCAAAGGTATTTATTTAGCTACAATATTTTGTTTTGAATAATTTATTGTAGCTAAATGATTATTATTGCTATAATCACTTTTATTTATCACAAAAATCTATCGTTAGCTACAGAATTTTATTGTAGCGGTAAAATTGTGGCTAGTTAGATACTTATTGCTACGATTATTAGTAGCTATGGCAAAAATAAGAATTTAGCTTTGTCAATTTAATTTTTATGACTGAGAAATTTGATGAATTTTTAGTTAGGCATGAAATTTAAAATTTTATGGCTATTACTAAATAATAGTTATGATTTTCAAATTCATAGCTTAGATTTCGTAGCTATAAATACATTTTCTTGTCGTGAAAGTTGTAGCTTAGGTCATATCTTAAACCTTTTTTGTTGTGCCTAGAATCTAGTAATTTTTGAGGCTATAGCTTCGTTATATCCAGGAGTGGGATCTGAAAGTGATTTTTGTAGCTATAGCTTGGTTATATCTAGGATTGAGATCTGAATTTATGGTGATGGTTGGGTGGTTTGCGGCGATGACAAGTGTATCTTATACAACATAGTCATGGGAAGTCCATTTATGATGCATACATGATGTATAATGTATTATACTCAATTTTTAAAAAATATACTACAACATAGTGAATTTTAGATAATTGTAGTACTTATACAACAAAAATTTCAGCTCAATTGCTATGTTTGATAATTAGTCAAATTATCGCCATGTTTGAAAAGTAGGCATAAACATACCGTTATTTGTGAAATTTGTCTTTATTTTATTATGTTTATCTTTTTAGAAATTTTTGTGTAAAGAAGAGCTAAACAAAATTAAAATGAAAAGGAATAAGCCTGCATAGTTAATGTTATGAATTTGAGGAGTAAAACCAAACTGAATGAAGTTCCTTATGTCTACGTACACTTTAGTCCCATAAGGATTTAAGAACCAGTTTCATTTATTATACACCTACTTTTATCTTGGATATAGGGTGTGTTGGTCTGAAAGAAAAATATTTTTTCTAGATTTATTTTTTTGAAAATTGTTTCCCAAACATAGCCCAATGGAAATGAGTGCACTCCAACAATGTATTATATGTAGATTACAAATTATTGTAGTTAATTAATACTTGATAGTTTGAAAATTGGTGGGAGATGCATCCATCCATAAAATAAGGCAAGAGTAGTGTTATCAATCCAAATAATGGTATAAACAAGAAAGTGAAAAATGGAAACAAAGAGACATGATAGGAAAAAGACATAGATAGATAGATCAATTTTGATTCCACTTTAAGTACAAGTTTTCTTAAACCTCCCCTCTACCAACCCAAAGTAGCCCACTTCCACCCCCAACCACTTTTTTTCCTACCTTCCAAGAAGAAAACTCCAAAAAAAATAGTAAGGTACAAAGCATTTGCCCAGACATGTTATACTGGACAACTTTCTTGTTACACACAAAGTGAAAACAACTACACACACCCCATTTGTTTGGAAGAAAATTAAAGAAAAGTCCTTCAATTCTTCCACTAAGAGAGCTTTATGAAAAGAGGAGATACATGGAGATGCCACTTGTAAAGATAGCTTCCATGTTATGTTTGTTTTCTAAAAAGAAAGAAAAAGTTTACAAAAGAGAAACAAAAAAAGTTGTTTTTTCTTTTTCTTTGTTTGTAACTATTATTCAATGGAAACCGCCCATGGCTACTCCTGGTTTGGCATCAGCAGGAGGAGATGGCAACAAGGTGAGCGCTAAAACGCCGCTTGCTGCTGCTGCAACTGCTCCAACCACAAATCCAGGCAAATTTCCTCCTCCAAACAGATCATCCCAGGGCCCTCCTGCTATTGACACCAACATCTGTTCCCACAAGTAGTTAAGTATAGTTAGCTACCTTGTGCATTCAATATGAAGCATAGTCATAGATTACATCTTGGGGTCATATCCTATTAATGTAGTTTTAGTTATAAGTCATTTTCAAATTCCTTCAGTTATGATCTTTCCCAATTTATTTTCTTGTAGGGGTTTAGGTGACAATGGGCAGGTAACTGTGGGCCTTGCCCTTGATTATAATGTTTTAGTACCTCAATTCCATCTCTAACAGTTATATACACGTATGCTTTTTATCACTATTTAGATTACACGTTTGTGGCTCAAATATAGTGTCACAAAGGCATTAATTATGAAAACAAGATTGAGAGGAACATGATTAATTAATTAGAACAAGAATTCACAAGTACGGTAAATTAATTAACAAAAATAAATAGTACCTGTGGTACAACAATTGCAAGATTCAACACTCCTAGTGACAAACCTGTCAAATTTAAAGACAAATAAATCATATTAGAACAGTACATACCTATAATTTTCCTTATTTGAAAGTTTTTTTTTTTTCAAAAAAACCAAAAAAAAAAAAGAAAAATAATTTACCTTGTCCTGATCCAGCATTACTAGAAAATATGGATGCCAAAGCAAATGGAATACTAAAAGTCACCTGCAAAAGTAAATAATTTTTATTTCATATATTAGTAACTCGATCAATTTCTAAAAAGGGGAAAGTTAAAGTACGAAAAGGGAAAATCTAACATCAAATGAAAGAAGGTTCTATTAGAATTTTTATCTTAAAAGAATAATTTAAAGGAAGAAAAGAGAGAATATATGCTTTTGCCATAATAAAGATCATTACTTTGATCTTGCATAGAAACTTCCTTTATTATCCTATTGAAAAAGCAACAAGATTCTCCTCATCCTTATGTTGGATAAACAAATGGTACAAATTAAGAAGGAACAATAGACAACTAATTGAATCATATATAGTGTAACTAATCTTCCACACTTAAATTAAAATCTTTCACAAATAATCTCTTTATCAAATTAGAGGTTTTTCCAAAGCTAAAAATCATGTGATGCATTAATTAAAGTTTCTCACAGCTTCAATTGTTGGTCACTACGTTTATGCGCGTGACTTTGCAAACCTTTTACAAAGCCACGTAATATCATGATTATTTTATTGGTGAAAAGACATAACCTATATTGGGTTCTTTTTTTTCCCTCCACCCCTCTTTTAATTTGTGTTCTAGAAATTGATTGTCCTTTGAGAACACACATGTGGCTGTTGTTTAGTCTGATTTAAGAGATGTAACCGTATATCCAATGATATATAATTTTATGGAGAAAAATCTATTTTGTTAAAAAAAAATAGTTTATATATTAAAGGAGGGTTGGTTTGTTGGAATCTTTTGATTGTTTAGCTGACATTTAAAAACAAATTTCACTTTCAAAACTAGTCAAAGAAATCCATTTATAATTAATATATAAATTCTACAAATAATTTGTGTTTGTTATGGTCATAGTAGTACAGTAGATGTCAAATTTGGTCACTCCTTCACACTTGCCCACCCTAACAATTTTCCATATCCTTAAGAACAAGATTCTTAAAATCATAATTCTCTCTTGTCATATATGTGGACTTAAGAGTCAACCCACTTGCTAATTATTCCAAAATACATGTGCACACACCAATACATCACTTTTTCCGGAGAGAATTATTTTTGGTTACATCACCTTATAAATCTTATTTATCATTTTTGTAAATTTTTATATTTGAGGAATCTGGAAAAATTATGTTTTTTCTTTTTAATCTGTAAATAATTCAAAAATTCCTTTCCTTCAATTATTTTTAAAAAAACTTAAAATTTACTATCTAGTCATCGTATTGCTAACTCAATTACTTGGAACTCCTACCAAACAATTTGGATAACCGGCATCTAATGCCTCACCTACCCAGGAAAAAGGAGAAAAAAAGTCATGCTCAATTAAATGAACACAGTAACAATTAAATAATAGTAAAACAACAATAATATATGCGGTTAAATTGAATTTAAGAGGATAAAATATACACAGTAAAAAAAAAGTTATCGTCTCAAAAATTCATAAACAAATAATAGTGATAAAAATAAATAAATTTGGAGAACTCACCGCAAGAGGAATCCCAAGGGCAGCAAAGAGAATCAAAGCACTGATCTTAACACCTGGAGTCGGCCCCATAAGTAGGCCGCTGGCGTTGTAATGGCGTGATTTCTCAGCCATTTTGGTCACCAAAATTGTCATGGCCAAGCAAAGAGCCAAAACAAAGTTCAAAATCCCCCATAATCTCTTTGCACCACCAATCTTCTTCCCTAAGAATTCCACACCAAGTGACATAAAACCTAGAACAACAGATTGCAACAACAATCCCATCGCTCCAGCGCGTACACCCAAATCGTACAACCTAGCGTCACCAACTTTTCCACCGTAAACTTCCTTAGCCATCCAATCGGTATCGTACAAGAAGAAGGGGAACCACGCAATCCAGTTCAAACAAGTCACTAATAGAAGAATCCACATGGGTCTAGGTAAATCTTTCAAAGCCCCAAATATTTCGCCGAAAAACGGTACTTTCGATTTGCCGGCGCCGGCTAATTTCTCGTCGATTTCTTGCTCTTCCTTCTCAGGGAGATCGTTTTCCCGGACTAAACTTAACGCTAAGGTTGTCAAGCTGAGTAAAAGAAATATGGCGATGAAGAAACAGCTCTTCAGATTTGCGCAGTAGATGTCGCAGGCTCGGGTTTTTGAGAAGGGGAATACTTTGAAGAGGTGTGAATACGAACCGGCGGCATACCCCAAAACGTTTCCGACGGCCATGAAGAATGAGAAGAAAGCATTTGCCGTCCTCATCCTGCCGGATTTTCCGCCGGAGAGATCAGCCAAAAGTGCTCTGCATGGGCCCTGTAAAAATAAAAAGAGAAACCATTTCATTATGACGTATATTTTGTAATAATTACTAGTGTAAATAAAATAATTCTTTTAACACTGCATGTGACTTTTTATTTATTGTATTATTTACTAGTATGAATTACAAAGCTTATAATTAAATTGAAAAATCAACAATCACTTTCTTCTTTTTGATTTTCTGGTACAATAGGATTGTCAAATTTTAGAAATAAATTACAACTTGTGACCTTTTGTATTATTTAATAAAAAAACACAATTAGAATATTGTTTGAGAATAAAGTTGTTGGTCTTTTAAAAATGTAAAGAGTAATATAATATATTTAAACATTTCATTTGAAGAACGCTAATTAAGTGAGGATGCATGTCTTTTGTATATACTACAAATTCACATATGTATATTAATTACATGCAACTGTTAAACGGTTTCGTGTTTAGGTGTTTTTAGCAAATATTAAGATCTATTTTTTTTTGTTTGTATCCAGAATAAATATATAATATTATAACTACAATTAATAATTGTATAGCTGGAATTTGTTTTGCATGTAGTTCCTATATGATTATAATTATCAAAATATAACAAGTAGCTAGTAAATAAAAAATAATAATTTACTATAGAACATATATTTAGCGTGAACCCGTGACGACTTGTTTCTGGTGCCATATAAATTAAGCTCATAAATTTTTTAAAAATAAAAATTACTAGTGACAAAAAAATGAATTTTACCTGTAACATGTTGTTAGCAACGTCAAGGATCCAAAAGCCGACGACGAAAACAGCAATGGCACGAGGTTTAAATCCTTTTCCGAGAGGGTCACCGGAGGCATGTCCAAGGTCGGCGGCAAATCCGATCCGATGAGGAAAACAGCAATGGTAACAAGTGCAGCGCCGGCAGCAATGAAGGGCCGGCGACGACCGAAACGGGATGAACAATTATCACTGTAATAACCGACAACTGGCTGAACAATCATACCAGAAATAGGTCCACAAAGCCAAATAAAAGAGGCAAATTTATGGGGAATTCCAAGTAATTGGACATAAGGTGTAAGCAAAGAGAGCTGAAGAGCCCAACCAAATTGAACACCAGCAGCTATGGAAGCTACAATTATAATTTTCCATAGCTTTGATGGAGGTAAAGGCTGTTCAACTTGTAGAGAAGAAGGAACACTCAGTTTTCCTAAGCCTTCTCTTTTCGTACCGTTCTCCATTTTTTTTTTTTTTGGTTAGAAAAACGAAACTTGCTCTGTTTTTTTTTTTCCAGAAAGATTTAACAGGGAGGAGATTTGGGTTTGAATGTTATAGGGAAAAGGGGATAGAAGAGGGGTATTTATACTGTTTTTTGGAGGCAATGGTGATGATGCATGAGGTGGAATAATTCAAGTTGAAAATAATATCAAAATCTTATTTAGGATTTCAATATTTTAATAAAATTATATTTATATCTAAACAAATATATATATAAGAGATTTTGTATTTCTTTTATAAATAAGAATATTGAGCTCGAG
>DF358982.1:49262-67916 GCA_000787875.1 Solanum virginianum | reverse complement strand
TCTTTTATTTAAATATTATATATATATATATATATATATATATATATATATATTATATGTATGTTATATGTATATATTGGAGGGTGTGATGTCCATTATAAGAGAAAGGAGAAATTTTGACTTTGGATGGAAGCCTAACGTGTTCCGATAAAATGTTAAAGTTGACGAGTTAAAATAAAAATTTGTTTCTAGTATAGTTGATAGGTAAAAGTAAGCATTGAGAAGAAATGTTTTCACCAACATATTGGAATTTAGTATGCTTCCATTATCAAAATATAATTGAGTTATATATCCCCCAATTATTGATATTTATAAGTTAACTTTTGATTGTCTTTTTACTATCTAAGGAAGGCCAAAAGATTGTTCATGGCTGTATCTAGTGCAAAAGAAAATGTATTACATATAAAAGAACCCTTTCTTTTGGGTAGGGAGAAATTAAAAATCTCTAAAGTTAGATTCTATTGATGCAATTAATTAAAGGGATGGGCAAATCCTTTTGGAATCTTTCTATCCAAATAGCTTTTATTCTTCCAATACTACTAGCAATATAGATTTAATTTTCTGCACCAAAATGTATTATTATAGTGCAAATGATTTGTATCAAGGTCTCCTTGAATGTTTTGATTCTCTTGGTACCAAAAAAATAAAACATGAAGATATTTAAGTTTTATGGTAATGCTAAGGGCACTTATAATGGTTCACAAACCAACTTGAGATTGATAATATTAAATCTTTGGTCTTTTTTGTACTTTTTTTTCATAAATCAATCAAAGTTTTATTCTTTTGGATTTAGAGATTATTCCAATAAGAAATCAATTCATTTATATTTATTACGTACCTCATCGTGCCAAATATAGTTGTTATTTAGTCAAACTGGATATCTATATCAAAATATTTTATGTTATTTCGATAAAAACGAAAAGAAGGTTATATTGGAGTGTTAATATAAGTTTGACGTTAAAAGGAGAGATAAATCATCATTTAGGTAAATACTCTTATGTCTTATGATTACAATCGTTAAAAGACTCTTATGACATCCAAAAAAACATTGAAAGACCTATATTATCGGTTCGATTTATCGATTTTAAGTTTTTAACGGTTTGATTTTCGGTTACCCGATAAGGATGATAATGAGAATTTGCATTAATAAAAATAGCAGGAGTACGAAAGAGTAAAGACTAGAGACTAAATACTAGAGTGGTTAACTAATCACTTAAGTACGATAAACATTAAAATAGGTAAAGTAGTACTATATATAGTGTCCTATTACTATTAAATTACTAATATTTAATATTTATGAAGGGGTAAAATAGTGAATTATTATAATCTCGGTTTACCCAATAACCCAATAGCAAAAACTGATATCGAACCGATAACTCAATAATTTTTTTTCAAAATCATTAAAAATTCGATAACCTAATAACTCAATAACAATAAACCAATAATGTTTTTAACGATTGGGTTAATCTGTCGGTTTGATTTTTTCACACCCCTAGCTAATAGTCAACAACAATGACTTAGCTAATATAATGTCACTTATGAAGATATAGATCTTTATAGAGATTGTTTCTTATAGACTTTTGGCTCAAGTAAAACTTATGAAACAATAAGCGTGTAAAGCAATTACAACAATAACAAAGAAGAGAACAATAATAACAAAAAATAATACGATAAATGAAATAAAGGAAATAACAAATACTAATAAGAAAACTAGACAATGTTCGCCTACCTACTAACCTTCAACCATTATTCTTGACTTCCATGTCTTCCTTTATAGGGTCATGTCCTTAGTAATTGCAGGATCATGTCTTGGCTAATCACTTTTCCACTAGACTTCTTTGACCTACCTCTTATACCTCTCCATATACTCACTATGACCAATCTTTCACATCTCATCACTTGGGCATTTGTGCTTCTTCTCTTTATATATCCAAACCATCTCAGGCTCCGTCATCTTGTCCACTACGAGGCACTCTCATCTTATCTCTGATAGCTTTAATTTGTTCATGGACCTATCTCTCTCAGTTTAACAATGGATTCATCTCAACATCCTTAATTCTGCTACTCTCATCTTGTAAACCTGTGAGTTCTTGACCGACCAACACTTCACCCTACACAAAATAGTTGTTTTGGCCAACACTTTATAATAAACTTACCATAAAGCTTGGTGGCACATTTTTATTACACAAAACATGACCGGATGTGAATTTTCATTTCATCCACCACTCTCTACTACAATGTGATACATTGTCATCAATATAATCTTCCGATCTACTTATATTATTGACCTTATATATATTTGAAGCTTTCTTTCATAGAAATGACTTGAGTATCAATCATTATTTCTACATTAATTACACCACTAATTGCCAACAACTCCAGTCATCAAACCACGAACCTATTTCTATGAGCCGTAGTACCTTTTACGGATCATAAATGCCCTTAGTAGATTTCCTTTATACTTAGTAAATTTTTCATCTGGACCAATCTCATCCACGAGTCTTGTTTATGACTCGTGGTTTGAATCATGAGCCATAAGTGAGGCTCATACTTGTGACCTACAATTTTTTCAATTCCACTTTTTCTACATTTCTAACTTTTGAACTTATGGGTCCTTAGAATATCTCCTTTCTAGGAACATTTGTCCTCGAATGTACTAGACATAGGCTCTAAGTAGATAAAAAAGCAACTAACAATCCAACATGAATGCAAAAATGCAATCTTAATGATCTTTTCATAAAATTTCAAACTCATGTTTCACATACCAACTCAAAACAGCCCCACGAACATACAAACATACATAAATGACATGAAAATTGAAATGTAAGAATTTTGAGGTCTTAAGGCAAGAAGAACTTAGTACCTTAGAGTTGAGTGGATTGAAAAGGATAAGGATATCACTTCATCATATTCACTTGCGCTTCCTACGTTGCGCCTTCAACTTGTTGATTCCTCCAAAGTACTTTAATGAATATAACCTCTTTGTTTCTTAACCTCTTCACTTGCCAATCTAGGATTTTAATCGAAATCTCTTCATAGGTCAAATTCTCTTTAATGCTCACATCTTCCAATGAGACTATGGAGTTTGGGTCCCCCATGAATTTTCTCAACACGGATACATGGAATATCGGGTGAATCATGTTCATCTCCGTTGGCAACTCCAACTCATAAGCCACCTTGCCAACCCTTCTCACAATCTTGTAAGGCCTTACATACCTAAGGCTCAATTTTTCTTTATTGCTAAAGCGAACCATACCCTTCGTGGGTGACACCTTCAAAAAGATCCAATCATTAACAATGAACTCAAGGTCTCTTCTCCTAACATCGGGGTATGACTTTGGTCGACTTTGAGTTGTTTTTAATTTCTTACTTATGACTTACTTTTTTCATGGCCTCCATGACCAAGTTCGGCCCTAACAAGCCATTTCACCTACTTCAAACTATCCAACTAATAATTCACATCGTCCACCATATAAAGCCTTAAACGACGTCATTTTTATACTTACATGAAAGCTATTATTGTAGGCAAACTCGATAAGAGGAAGATAGTTATCCCAATTTCCTTTGAATTCAAACACATAAACCATCAATATGTCTTCCAATGTTTAAATTTTTTTTAGCTTGCACATCGATTTAGGATAGAAGTCGGTACTTAACTTCACCGTAGTGCTAAGACCCTTTTGGAATGACTTTCAAAGGTGAGAGGTGAATTGAGCTCCACGATATGATATAATGGAGAATCGAACACCATGCAACCTCACCAACTCCCGAATATACAATTAGGCATAGCCCTCAGCACTAAAAGTAGTCTTGATCAATAAGAAACAAGGCAACTTCGTCATTTTATCTACTATCACCCATGTGGAGTCGAAATACCTCTTGGTCTTAGCAAACCAACTACAAAATTCATATTGATATCTTTCCACTTCCAAGTGGAAATCTCAGTGTCTTGAGCTAGGCCACCCGGCCTTTGATGTTCAACCTTAACTTGTTGACAATTGGATTACTCAGCCATGAACCTTGCAATATCCTTCTCTATTTTGTCTACTAATACACTTTTCTCAAGTCTCTATATATCTTAATGGAACCAGGATAATAGAATAGGAGGAATTATGAGCGTCTTATAAGATCAAACTTCTCAATCCATCAATATCTAGCATACACAACCTCCTTTAGTAACGAGTACTCCATCTCCCCCTTGTGAGAAGATCTTTAGATTTCCTTCATTCACCTAGGCATTCAATTTAACCAACGCAGGATCAAGATCTTGCTTAGACTGTAGGTCCTCAATTTATGAAGACATAGAGCCATTCAATATCATTATACTTCTATTGTTGGCATCACTCAGTCCCACTCACAACCTAGCCAACCTATGAACTTCCTTTGCCAACTCCCTTTTTCTATCATCTTCAAGGTGAGAAACATTATCCATGGATACCCCACTAAATGTGTCGCTACCACATTAGTACTTGAGTGATACTTTACACTCATGTCATAATCTTTGAGAAGTTCTATCAATCTCCTTTGCCTCCAGTTGAGGCCCTTTAAATAAACACATGTTGGAGGCTCTTCTAATTGGTGAAGATAACAACATAAACCCTTTACAAGTAATGATACTATATCATTAATGTAAACACCATAGACACTAGTTCAAAATCATGCATTGGGTAGTTCTTCTTATGCACCTTCAATTGCTTTGAAACATTGGCAATCACCTTATCATGTTGTATCAACACATAATCCAAACCAACCCGTGAGGCATCACAATACATCACAAATCCCTCGGTTCCTTCTAGCAAAGTCAGGATTGGATTCGAAGTCAACCAATCCTTCAAGGTTTGAAAACTCCTC
Organism: Solanum virginianum; assembly: GCA_000787875.1. Taxonomy (NCBI): domain Eukaryota; kingdom Viridiplantae; phylum Streptophyta; class Magnoliopsida; order Solanales; family Solanaceae; genus Solanum; species Solanum virginianum. The sequence goes on along the minus strand of DF358982.1, from coordinate 63,065 downwards.
TCACATCATCCATCTATATGAACTTTACTTTCTTTTGAGTCGACCTAGTTAGTGGTGATGAAATGGAGGAGAACCCCTCAAAAAATCTTCTAAACTACCCTGCTAGGCCCAAGAAACTCTTAATGTCCAAATGAGCCAATGACCTAGGCCAATTTCTCACCAGTTTCATCTTCTTAGGGTCAACTTTGATTCCATCACTCGACACACATTCCCAAGGAAAGTAACTTTATTCAACCAAAACTTACATTTGCCAAACTTAGCAAACAACCTTCCTCCCTCAAGATTTGCAATACTAACCCCAAATGCTCCATATTCTCCTCTTTACTCTAAGAATAGATCCAAAAATCATCAACGAATACCACAAAAAACATGTCAAGGTGGGGTTTGAATACCCTATTCATGATGTCCATAAATATTGATGATGCAATGATTAGGTCAAAAGACATCACCACAAATTCAAAATGTCTATACATTGTTCGAAAATTTATTTTGAAACTGTCACACTCTCTCACCCTTAATTGATGATATCTGGCCAAAGGTTAATCTTAAAAAAATGTTTGGCTCCTTATAATTGATCAAACAAGTCATCAATTCTTGGAAGTGGATACTTATTCTTGATGGTAGCCTTGTTAAGTTATCACTAGTCTATGCATATTCAAAATAACTTATTTTTCTTTCTCACAAACAATACCACGGTACCCCATGGAGACCTACTTAGCCTTATGAAGCCTTTTTTCAATAGATCCTTCAATTGCTCCTCTAGTTCCTTTAACTCCACCGGGGCCATTTAATAGGGATAAATTGAGATATGTTGAGTAACAAGCAAGAGGTCTATGCCAAGTCTATTTCTCTTTTGAAAGGAACATAGGGTAGCTCTTCTGGAAAGAAACAGAAAACTCACTTACAACAAGGACCGACTCAAGAGATAGAATTTTAAAAGTGATATCTCTAGCCCTTACTAGGTGATAAATGCACCCCTTAGAGATTATTTTTTGAGCTTTGAGATAAGAGACAAACCAACTTCTACATGAAGAACTACTATCCTTCCACTCATGAATAGACTCATTTGTAAATTGGATTTGGACTCTACGAGTTTGACAATATAAAAAAGAGTAGGAAGTATGCAACTAATTCATCCCTAGTAAAACATCAAAATCAACCATGAAGAGCTCTATTAAATCATAAGGAACAACCTTATGCAAAATGGACACGGGACAATCTCTATAGGCTCTTTGTGCAACAACGGACTTTCCTACAAAACTTCAAAAGGTTCACTTAGGACTTCGGGGCGCATATGGAATCTATTTGCAAAATATAGAGTTACAAAAGACAAATTAACTCCCAAATCCAATAATGCATATGTATCAAAATCATAAATTTTTCACATACCAGTAACCACGTTCGTAGCCTTTTCCACCTCTTGGCGAGCATGCAAATGATATAATGGCCCCTAGAGCACCTTGAGCTTGTCCACCTTGGCCTTGGGGGTCTAAAACCGCTACTTATACATGTCTTCGCATGATGACTGGGATTACCACATTTGAAGCATGCATTGGAGCTGGATAGACACACCCTTTTATGGGGTCTTTCGCACTTAGCACAATTAGAAAAAGCTTGTGCACTCGACCCTCCTTGTGATTAGGATTGGTCCCCTTGTCTTTGTTGAACTGATGAGGAGGGGTATTGGTTGACCCTTGGCTCATTTGCTTTTGGCCACTTTGAAACTTACCGGCCACCATCTTTTTGGTGAGAGACTCTACCACCATCAATTCGATCCATTTTGGACTTCTTAGCATGCTCTCTCAATTTCTCCTCTTCAATTTGCTTCACATATGTCATCATACGAAATGTCCATCTCCTTCACAAGCATTGTGGTCTTGTACTCTTTTGATACCAATTCTGATACCCTGAAGATGAATTTGCTTATTCTAGCCAGCAGGTCCGCCACATGAATGACGTACATTTATAGATCTTTGTAAATTTGAGGGTGTACTCTCTCACACTCATATGACCTTGCTTCAAGTTGATAAACTCTTGTACCTTTGCCTTCTTTCTTTGAAACCAAGATAAAAATAACCCACATCCTTAATGAAAAACCCTAGGTAATGAAATTATAGCAATCAACTTGATAGTCATTGAAGTACATTATCACATTTCATCATTTAGGTCAAAATTCAATGCATAAACATGATGTTTCCACACCTTTAAGTTGATAGGTCACTATTTTGGCCTTTTCCTCTGGTGGCATCTCCATGATGGCCATAATCCTATATGTCTCATCAATGAATTCCATCGGTCATCAACTTTACAATCGTGGTATTCTAGTGGGTCTATCCTCATAAAATCCCAAACCCTTATAACTGGTGTAGGAGCTTGGGGAGGAAGTGAAACCTTTTGATTAGCTTGGTTAGTCAAGAATTAGGCCAACATAGTGAAGGCATCTCGGAACTCAGCATATGTCACTTCATCTTCCTGTGGTATAGGAGGAGCTTGGTGTTTGGGTACATCCCTTTGATTAGGTCCTCTTCTCAGCGGTATGATCTAAAAATAGCGAAGTGAATGTCATTAGACAAGGGAATACCATAGACGACTCTAAAGGCATGACATGAATTATGAAAAAGGGAAAGTTTTCTAAATGCCTCATAGCCTCTCATTCATGATTATGGCGCGCTTCACAACCTGAAATGAAATTTTACTCGATGCGGTATGTTGAATATCCGAGGAATAAACTTCATGGTCTAGTGCTAAGTCTGTCATGATGCAAGCAAATAACCTAGTTGTAACTCGGGGAATGAGGAACCCAAAGGTACCTCACCCAAGTCCCTTAGTATTTATTAAGCATTCGTAGATAATTAAATATCATAATGCGAAATTTAAAGTGGGAAAAGGGACCAAGGGAAACATTCAAACATTGGAAATACAAAAAAGAGTTAACTCAAACCATAACGTCCCAACATACCAATCTACATAAGACTTTGTATGGGCTATAACATACTTAAACTCCCCTCAAATACAAAAGTCAAGAAAAATAAGATCGAAAGTAAAAGTCTCCAACAATAATTCAAACTACATAAATGTCCTACAGGTACAAAGCTTAAAGAGAAAAGGTGAAATCCCTAAACTAAGGGCTTACCAAAGCTACAAGTCTTGGTCATCAAAAGCTAGCCACATAATGGTGGAGGAGGTGGAATACTGATCTCTATATGGTGACATCATATAGGCAAAATATCCATTAGTATGTTGAAATGTACTAATTATGTGAGATTCAACATAAACATAAACTGTAATGTCATCACACATGAAATTGTAGCGCTGTCATTTATAAAATTTAGAAGTCTCCACGTAAGGAATTGTAATGTCATCATTAAAAACATGTAAGACCATGTACAAAAGATAAGCACAATATGTAGTAAATAACCAATGCATCATAAGAAAACACATATGATAGAACAAAGATATCAAATCATAACTTTGTAGGAGAAGATCATAACTAACATATAAGACCATATGAGCTACTATATGAAATCTAATATAACCCCCTATGTTGGCACGGGCAGACTACTTACAGGGTGGAATTCTATCAACTTAAGCATACATATTTATTTATTATTATGGCTTTAGTGGATCCTCTAGCCCAGCCTATGTGGGCTCCTATGGTGGTACATAGTTAATTGGGTAAGGAATTGCTACTAGGGTTCCCTTATCGAATCTACCTTAATACCTCATTCGAATCTAAGTCAATTCGACGAAATACTTTTAGAAAATATCAGCATATGAAATGCAAGTACAACTTAGAATCATAAGTAGCATAAGTAGGAGTAGATCATCATCTTCATTAGGATCCACTCAAGTGAGAAATGTCCTTTCACATTGAGGGTCTATCTTAAGCATCAAAAGGGCTTTTAACATGCTTATATCTTTGACAACATTCACAACCTTAAAACTTACTTTTAGCCCTTATCCTTAACATCATGGAAACTCACTAGGAACTTAATGGGCCTATGTAATGACTTAAAATTATATGATTCAAGAGTTCAATGCATAAACATGATGAATATGTAACTTTGAAACCAAGATAAAAATAACCCACATCCTTAATGAAAAACCCTAGGTAATGAAATTATAGCAATCAACTTGATAGTCATTGAAGTACATTATCACATTTCATCATTTAGGTCAAAATTCAATGCATAAACATGATGAATATGTAACTTTGAAACCAAGATAAAAATAACCCACATCCTTAATGAAAAACCCTAGGTAATGAAATTATAGCAATCAACTTGATAGTCATTGAAGTACATTATCACATTTCATCATTCAGGTCAAAATTCAATGCATAAACATGATGAATATGTAACTTTGAAACCAAGATAAAAATAACCCACATCCTTAATGAAAAACCCTAGGTAATGAAATTATAGCAATCAACTTGATAGTCATTGAAGTACATCATCACATTTCATCATTTAGGTCAAAATATATGTAAATATATCATAAATACATCATTTAAATCATGCACATGCAACTCATAATTTTTCAAGAGCTTAAAGAAAAGGTAAAAGGAATCATTGAGGAACTTTGTACACAGAAGGAACCCACAAATTAAACCCACATATCCTTTAATGACCTTAAGGAAAGGCTTAAAGAAGTTGAACAAGAAAGATCTAGGATGGAAACCCTAATCCTTGCCTTTTCCTTACCTTGAGATTTTTGAGAAAATTAGGAATAAAGTGAATGAGAGTGAATATGAAGGGTTAGGGTTGATATGGAAGGAAAAAGGACTTTAAAATGACATAGTTTTAAGTATAGGGTGTGGAGAATGGATAAAATTGCCCTTTATTAAAATTGTCGAAACCCAATTCACAACCCCATTTATGGACCATAAAAATGTCTATGGACTATAATATAGGTTTTGTCCTGTTCAATTTTCCAAACTCCTAAGACTTGGTCTCTGAAGTTCCATCGATGACCCTATTCTATGACTTGCAGAATGATCTAGAGTTGTAGAAATCCTTTGTGATTTTCTCTCACACTTAGCCAATTTTTAGTTTCTCAAGACCTTATCTATGAGTCTTTTCTACAGCTCATAAAAATAACTACAGGTCATCTTGTTGTTCGTAGTTTTAACTTCAGAAACTATAATTTTCAACAACTCCAGTCATCAAACCATGAATCTATTTCTATGGTCCATAGTTCCTTTTACAGACCATAAATGTCCTTCGTAGGTGGCCTTTATAGTTAGTAAATTTTTCATCCAAGACAATCCCATGCACGACTCTTGTTTATGACCCGTGGTTTGAACTACAATCTGTAAATGAGGCTATACTTTTGACTTGCAACTTTTTCAGTTTCACTTTTTCTTCATTTCAAACATCTAAACTTACAGGTCCTTACAGAGGGTTAGTAGGCTAGCATGGGTAGGTTGTTGTCTTGCTTTGTGATAGTCGAAAGTTAGTAGGTTTCTCATAGGGATTAGTCGCATCTTTATAAATTGTGTTGATATTGCTTGGCAATTATTTTGTTCCTTTTATTTTTTCTTATAGAATTTGATATTATTCTTCGTTCTAGTCATTATTCTACATCTATTATTTTTCTACTTTTGGGGATGAGATATTTGAACAGAGTTCAAAAACAACTTCTCTATCTCCATGAGGTAGTGGTAAGGTCTGCATATACTCTACTCTCCCCAAGTCTCACTTGTGAGATTTCACTAGGTTTGTTGTTGTTGTAATAATATAAAAACCTTCCTATTTTTCTGTGCATGATAATAATGAGCCAATGCATGAACCAGGATTGTACCACAAAGCAAGTGTTAATGAACAATCAATGCAATGGATGCCATCACCAATATCCAAACAAGGCAAACAAGATTAGAAAATCAAATCCCTATCTTTACTTTATGAAGGCAGAGGAAGCGATCCTGAGGTCCCACTGTATCTCAAACAAGGCCTCGGGTCCAATAATATAGAACGACTATAATCCAATAAGTATATCACAATATACAACTAAATAAACATTTACATAATTTTAGGCAGCTAAAATCAAGTCGAGGGAGAAATTAGTTCTAGGATCAACCCCTCACCCCAAAATCATAAGCTCTAATCTACATACGAGCACAACTAAATCAAAAACATATGCCTACAGCGAGCCACTCAAACCTCAACCCAAGTACAATGTACATTATTTGAGAAAAAGCCCTACTAGAAGTCAAACCTAGATATGAGGGCAATAAATTCATAACAAGAATCTAAGACTCAAACCTAGTCTAAGGTCACCCACATAACTCTTAAAAGGTACTTGGCTTAAATCACATCATAAGCAAGGCCTTAAGCCAAAGCTCAGATCTCTGAGGATGTATACTAGTTTAAGGCTCAATTCAAATTTATGAAAATGAAATTGAACAAAAGAAATTAATATACTTGGTGAATATTGTCTAAATTCACATGAAATTTATCCTGAATAATATTAGCAAGAGTGTAATACCCGTACATTAAAAGGTTAGAATATGAGAGAAAAGTGCATAACTAAATTTTGGTGCCAAGGAAGATGAGCCAATCTACAACTCATAACTGATTTTACGGGTCATAGACAGGGCCTTGTGGATGACCCTAATACTTAGGAAAAATTTGCCCATGTTGAAAATCTTCATAGGGATGTCCGAAACTCGTTTAGAACTCCGTGCACATAGACAAACTATGCTAACCCATCAAAGACACCCAAACTCATTCGAAACTCCATGCACATACACAAACTATGCTACCCCATCGAATTCGATAATCTAGACTCAGTGATGCAGTCAAAATTTCCAGTGGAGATCGTCTTGACAAAAGTGGATCCTATGCTCAAGCACCATTTTAAGTCAAAATTTACAAAAAGGCTTTAAATGAGATTGGAAGCCTCAGGACGTGCACAAAAGGTTGTTTTAGACTAAAGTCGATGTTTTGGAGATAACACCCTGACAAAATTTTTGTTTGAGCATAATTTTCAAGAATATTGATCAAAGTCAAACTTAGGTAACTTAAAGGTTGACACACCTAATAACATGACTTGTACTGATAGTCTCGAAAATTGAGCTGACCATGCTTCTGGCCTAAAATGATTGTTTTGGAGCTGATGGAATCGTCATAATTTCATTCTTACGCCCTCTTCGTAGATTTTTTAGCAAAGTCAACAGTTTAAACTCTAAAGGCTCCGGAACACGAAAACATGCATAAAAACTAAACGAACAACAGACGCCTGAACTGTTAGTGCCAGTAAGTCATAAATGACTTGGGGTCGCTATAGAAAAGCTCTAAAATACTAAAAAATTGGAGAGCGGAGGAAATGACCCGAAAGGTCTTTACAATAGATATCCAATGTAAGGCGTGAAATGAGGTGTTGAAAAATGAAGAAATTTCACATTAGTCGTTAATAAGATGATTATTCTCTTATGAAGCTTGAATGATCTCCTTATGTCTTGGATAACTCGATTCCTTTTGAACTAAATTAGTTCTAACATGCAAATTTACATAAAAGTAAAAAGAATAATATATTGTTTTGGTGATTTCTTGAAGGAATAGGAATGGTAGGAAAAAAAGTGAAAAGAAGGAAGTAGAAGAGTTCATGAGATGTAAGAAAAGAATCTCCCAAATGGAGTATCTATCCGACCTGTGATACCAATCACGACCATATGCAATTGGCAAAGGACTTTGGCTTTTTCTGGTTCTCCATGTCTCGTAAGTTGCCTATTGGTCCCTGTCAATATGAATGGTACAAAATATAACAGCTAGTCTACCTCTCTGTTAATTTTGTCCTTTTTGATAAATTATATTACTATTTTTAATAAAATATATTTGAAGTTTTGACAAAAAGATAGATATTTAGTAGTATTATTATAGCACCTTTTTTTTTTTTGTTTATAAATTGGTCCTTATGCTCCAATTATTGATATGACTTATGACAAGTAAATGACAGGAGTGGTTTAGAGAAATACTTTATAATATTTAAGTATCTTTTTGATTTAAGAGAATATAAAATTTTCAAAAGACAAATAATATATTTCTCTTATATAATAAATCGCTTTGTTGAGCAACTTAGGATCGTCGTGCCTATTTCAACTGCTTTAAGTATATAGCTAAAGCAAATAATTGAATATTGAGCTGCTTGACTTGACGGTTCAAGTTTGACATCTTAAATCTAATGTTTCGAGGTCAAATCTCAACAACGCCAATATTTTTACTAGTTTCGAGACATGATCTTGAGAAACTAGTATACTAGTTTAGGAGGTAATATTATTATTTCATTCTAGTGTCAAATGAATAATTTTTTTTTCATTAACAACTTTAAATGCGTATAATTTCTTTTGCCATGTATGTTCAAGTGCGTCATATTAAAAGTGTATAATTGTTTTCCCATTGTGTTGTTGTGAAGTATCTAATGGGTTTTTTAAAATGATTAATTAGGCAGAGTTTCTTTTAACTTATTAAGGGAAAAAAATAGGAAAGATACAATCCGTGATATTCTGGATTGGTCCATCAATCTGGGCACACAATTTAGAAAATATTGATTTGAGAATACCACTTTGCTAGTTTTTTAAATGGTGTTCTGCCAGTCTATACTATTACTTTTGCACCTAGTATTATTGATCATTAGATTACTTTCTTTATTTCCTCACTTAATATTATCATTTTCATTGACTATCGGATCAAGTCCTTGGATGTCCTCATATAGCTTGTTCAGTTTCCTTTTTATTTCTTAGAAATTAAAGTGAAAAAGACAAATTTATTGGAGGATGAAAGATAGATAATTTTATTTTAATATTTTTTTTGACATATAAAAAGTTATATAAATTTAGATGACTAAGAAGCACGAGTAAGTACGACACGTGATAATATTAAATTGGTTAGTGACGGAATCAAAAAAATTATCAAGAGGTTCAAAATTTGATGAAGAAAGTTGATTCACTATTTAAAGTTTGACCCAATTTTTAAGGTTCAAATTTTCACTTTTGGTGATTTCCTCTTTCATTTCTTCTTTCCCTACCTCAATATAATAAAATTAAAAAAAATGAAAAAGGTAAGCATGCAGCTAGGCAGGCCAACCATGACTAGGTGAGTAGATTTACAAATTCATTGCATGGTAGTAATAGTAGTCTCTATTGTGTCAATGATTAAGTTGAATTCCATTCCACATATATTGATATTTGGTGCCCAACCACTTTCACACATTTAAAGTTTTTTTTTTTCATTCTCCACAATCTAACTTCCTTTCCCCACTTCTCTTTCTCATGTTTACCTTTTTCTTTTCTTTTTTTGTTCCTTTTTAAGTGGTAATGGGGAGAACCATACACAAATTTGCTTCTACATTATACCAAACCTATATATCTTGTAACCTAACAACATGCCATAGCTAATAGGTAAACGTATCATGAGTTCATAAATTAGTAGGTCTTTCATCTATACTTTTTAAATTTATAAATGATTTTGAGTATCGAACTTAGACGCAGTTTTGAATTTTCTATTATAAATTAGTTATTGTCTTATTGGTTTTACAATTAAATATTTTTATATATATAGTGAATTTTCTAACACTAAATAAAGAATTTAAACAATAAAGTTATTCAAGTTATTGCCACTAATTAATAATCTAGCTCGACTGCTTCTAATGGATCTTTCTTTTTCCTCTTTCGTTTGCTGTGTGAAATTCAATTGAAGTTTGACTAATTTGAATTTATATTTGTAAGGTCCAATCAAAGATTTTTTAATATCAAAAATCAATATCGAGATATTTGACTAAGGAAGAAATAACCCCATATCCTGCGCCATATTCTTTTCATAGTCTTTGATTGAATTTTAGACTTAGCATGAAGTATTAAGATAATTCTGGAGCAGGACAAGGATGACTTTCTCATTTCTATCAATACTAGTTACGAAAATTTCGTGCAATGCATGAACCCAATAATTATTCATAAATTTATTTTTAATGATATAATTAAACGCTATTAAATTTTCTCATTAAGTGTAAAATTAATATCCAATAAATATATTATCAATATTGCTTAAACTTTAAATTTAATGATTACGTGACTTAATATTTTTTCTATATACATATTTGTAACACTTCCTTTTTGACACAAATATAATCACGGAAAGATATTAAAATAGTTATTAATTTTACATGTGAAAATTGTTTTATCTTAATTTCAATATTTACCTAACTTAAAATAACTGATCGGGGTGAAATAACAAAATTATAGATGAAGCAACTGGAAAAATTATTTAAGCGGCAATATTGCAAAATTATAGTTGAAGCAACCAGTTGCCCTGAAAAATTAAATTAAAAAGTCTATGAAATAATTTTATGGACCCCCCATAATGTATATAGTTGAAGCAACATAATGTATATAGTTGAAACAACTGGAAAATTATTTATTAGCAGCAATATTGCAAAATCATAGCTGAAGCAAGTAGCTGTCTTGAAAAAATTAAGTTAAAAAGTCCACGAAATGTTTTTATGAATCCCGCATAGTGTATAAGAGGAAGCAGACAGCTCAAGCAGGCACGTCGATGGAGACGTGTCTGCTTGCCGCCTAACTCCCTCTTATTATATAAGAGAACTAGTGCAAAATTCCGTGCAATGCACGGGCCCAATAGTTATTCATTATTTTATTTTTAATGGTATAATTAAACTCTAGTAAATTTTCTCATTAAGCGTAAAATTAATATCCAATAAATATTATTAATATTAATTAAATTTTAAATTTAATAATTAAATGATTTTAAAATTTTTATATATACATTTATAATACTTCTTTTTTGACACAAATATAATCACGGAAAGATACTAAGTAGTTATTTAATTTTATTCGTCCAGTTTAAAGATAAATTTATTTTATCCTAATTCCACTATTTACATAACTCAAAATAACTAATCGAGGCGATATAGTGAAATGTTAGTTGAAGCTACTAAGAAAATTATTATGAAACCATAGTTAAAGCTACCGAAAAATCATCTTTTAGGGACAATATCATAAAATTATAATTGAAGTAAATAGTTGCTTTTAAAATACTAATAAAAAAATTTACGAAATATTTTTATGGATCTCACATAATATATAAGAAGAAACAGATAGCTCAAATAGACATATCTACGAAGAGACGCCTGCTTGCCGCCTAACTCCCTCTTATTATATAGGAGATTTATTTTTTCACTTACTTGAAATTAGGGATCATAAAACAGTTATGAAATTAAATTCTCTTTCATTGGGTTCTTTTAATTGTACTTTTGGTTGCCTTTCGAACTTCTAATTTTTTAATTTGAGTAATTTTTGTTTCAAAATTATTGACTAAATTAATTTAAATTCATGTTATATATGACATATTTAAGAAGGTAATTCTTAGTAAGTTTTTTTTTTGTTCAGAGCTTAAAATCAAAATAGTTAATTAAAGATTAGGGATCTTTCCATCTCGCTATACTTCTTGATAGTAATTTCAAGTTTTCTCATGAAGCCTATTCTAGATGGTTTCTTGAATTTTTAAAAATCTAATAATAGCAAATTTCACCATCAGAGAGTATTATGATATATTATTTTTTCATCTTTAACTAGAACATTATAATAAAATAGATATTTAATAATTAGTTTTTTCTCTCAACGGCTATATTTATTACAAAATCAATATTTAATAATAATTGAATTAATACTATTGCATCTAGAGTCACTTAAACCTTTATATTTATTTGCATAAGGTATTGATTATAAATACCAAATCAATTACCACTAAATATGATACAATAACAATTATATTATTATCACTAAACAATTATCTCAAATTCTTTATTTGTTATAGTGAAAATCAGGCGCTCAATTCATAACAAGGAGAGTTTTCTCTCTATCCATTTTTTTTCTCTCTTTATCATTCAGAAAAGATAAAAAAAAAATTTTAGCATAGCAAATATTCACTAGAATTTCTCGTAAATTTCTCGTGGACCATATGTAGGTACCTTCATGTGACTATATCAACAATATGTTATGAGAGTTAAATGTGACTATATCAACAATATATTATGAGAGTTAAATATGGTATATATATATATATATATATATATATATATAGACCATATTTAACTCTCATAACATTGTTGAGAGACAAATTTGTTTTAGACACACAAAAATTAAAATTTTAGCTAGTATAATCACAAAGATCAATATAGAAAAGTAATAAGTATTTCTTTTGCCATATTGTAAGTAGTTTCATTATTTATTCCCTATTTTCTCCTTTCCATGTATTTACTTAGGGATGGTGTGAAGGATGAAAATAAATAGTCATGGGATAAAAAAATAGTAAAAGGATAAAATCTTGATATCTTGTTTGGTTGCCAAGTTTGAGATAACTTAACCCACCATTTATATCATAGTGATGGGATAAGTTATCTCATATACATGGTGGGATAACTTATCCCAAGATAACCAATCCTGAGATAAGTTGTTCCCAATCAAACAATCCCATAAAAAATAAAGTACTCCACCAAACACACACAAAAAAGCATATATGATGCAATCGTCTAGAATGAAAATGACTTAAATAACGAATATAATAGTTAGGAACTCATGAATAGGATTCACTTTATTTAATTAAAATTCCTGCACATAAATTAGAGATCAAACTTCCTTTACTTAAATTATTCATTTTCTAAATAATAATTATACAAGGAATAAAAAGAAACTCATTTTGCAAGTAGAAAAAATATGATTAGCCTCCACTCCACTTGAAGAGAATTAGATTACTTAAAGGTCATTCAGCCATAAAATACGAATACCTTGGTTGAAAATGACTTTTGATGGGATAATGGAGAATTTTTCTTTTTCTTTTTTCTCCTTTTTCTGAGTAAGCCCATATAGTTTTTGTACAATACAAAATAAATGTGATGAAATTATTCTTTTTGGTATATATTAAAAATCTCATACCCCATGTTTGATTTGATCTTGCAAAAAGCAAGCATCATCAGGACCATCAAATATATGCTGCAAAATTCTATTTGACATTATCTATGAGCTTGAGCAATTCAAACCATGTTATTAATCCATTAATTGTCTTTATAATTATTTTGATAAAATTAATTATATCTATCATTACAACAGCACTAAATTAATTATGAATTTTATTGCTAAATTGCTTGTAACTAATTTTTTTTTATAATGTCTAGCTAATTTATCACTAAATAGACTTGCTGGCAAGAAATTTTACTGTTTAACTACTAAATTTTTCCATCAACGTTAATCCTTATCTTTTCTAATAGTTGTCTAACACATAATTCATGTACTATTTCTCTACCAATTTAATTTTATGTGTAAATCAAAAAGGAATGTCACATTCATTTTGTTTAGAGATAATTTAATTCTAAATATTCTTTCTTATCTTTAATATTAAATAATTTATAATCCTACAAATGAGTTTATTCCCCTTTTCATGCTTATTTTTATATGAGCGTAACTCAACGATAAAAGCTAATTCACGAGGAGAGAATTGTTTAAATCTATATAAGCAGATCACTAGTCTATTTCCGAATCAATATGAGAATCTAAACCACTCTAACATGCTAAGTTCAACTTAAGCATGGATCAAATGACCAAATATGACATTTAAACCTACTCAATATCAAGATTCATTCTACGACCAATCTAAACTCTAATCCATACTACCAAAATGAAGGGTACAATATATATTAGGGATAACCATCAAATTGGACCCTAAACTTGGCACCATTTTATAAGTTGGAACTTAAACTTTGGCAGTGCACAAATAGGACCCTGAACTTGAAAAT
>DF358982.1:21295-40804 GCA_000787875.1 Solanum virginianum | reverse complement strand
ATCGCTAAAGATAAATTTTAATCCAACATTAACGAAGGGACAAATTGGATTGTTAAAAAGCATAACATCCATTGTTAAAACATATTAGTTAGTGTAAAATGTGTTTTAATTACTATGAGTGCAAAGAGATTAGACCAAATCATGTTATAAGTATAACAAGTGGCGTTTTGTTAATCATTCTGATAAAAATCCTTCATCTTTTATAATTTTGCTTATTTCATTAAAAAAAGTTTAATAAAAAGAAAAAATTATAATGTATTATTTTCTAATAATTCTATCCAGCATTCTTATTATAGTCAATTATATAAAATTTTAAAATATTATAAAAGTATTTAGTTACAATCTTTTTGGCACAATTTTTTTGAACTTAAATATTTGCTTGATATAGTTTCTATATATGTTTTTATTTTGAGAGACAATTTATTCATCTTTACTTGACATTTTTAAAGATGCAAGATGAAGTAGGTCAAAATTAAACAAAAAATTGTAATGAAACAAAAAACTAAAAATAGAAGTAATAATACATATTAAATATATAATTATGAGCTTATGAGATTAATTTAAGGTAGAAAAGTTATATAAATTTGGTCGTAAGTAATTTTCTCAAGAGGATAGATGTTTCTCCACTTGCAAATTACCTCGATCAATAGACTTAAGAATCAGTATTCAATAATAATATTTTTTCTAATAAAAAATATATCTTTTGTCAATTGTTTTTCATTATTGGTTGTGAAACTAACAGGTATATATAAAGAAAAATCATTTGTTTGAGTTAGAAAAGTATAACATGAAATTTTACATACAGAAAATTTTAAAAAGCTTTACACGACGTATAATCAACAACTAATTAATTAAAATATCATGAATTTTGTATTATTTAAAACTTAAGATGATATAATTGATTTGTATCTCATAATAATGTTAATGATATTGAATTATTTATATTAGATGAATACCATTAGTATCAAAAGTGAAAATAAAAGAAGTTGGGGGTTTTTATCCATGAAGCAATGTGCAAAAAGTCAATAACTTAAGGTGCAAAATACAAAACAAATAACTTTATGTCTAAAGCTAGAAAACCCAACTTTCTTTTTAGTTGGTTGTGAGAACATAATCAAATTTTATATTTCATTATGGTTAATCTTTGATTTTGTGAAAAAGAAAAAAAAAGATAATAGTTATTAGGAGTATTATTAATAACTTTACATGAAGTTTTTATACTTGTCTTTGACAGATCATGCAGTTTGAAGAACTCATCCTCAGAGAAAGTGTAAAGAAGTATAAGCGACAGAAAATTTTGAAGCACAAGAAGAATACATTTCATATTTCAGAAATTGTTTAAAGATATTCTATTTTTCTTTTATTAAGAGTTAAAAAATATAGTATCATACAAATTTTTATGTCTATATTTGTGTAACTTTACGCAATATCATTCTTTATAGTGAACTATGAAATTTTATATGAATATAATCAATTTGTATGTTTTCATATGTGCACGTATTTGTATGTTTTTGTGTGTATATCCATATGGAATTTGCACTTTTGCTGATTTGATTTGTGGTTATAATTAAGGGTTTAATAACTAGAACTGAAGGGAGTCTTGGAGTAATTGGTAATGTTGTTGTCATATGATCAGAAGGTCATGGGTTCAAACCTTGGTAATATCATCTGACAAAAATGAAAGGTAAGACTACCGTATAATAGATCCTTGTGGTCGGATCCTTCCCCGGAAGTGCACTGGGCTTGACCGTCTTTTTTTTAATAACTAGAATATCAATTAGTGTAGAAAAAATTTGGTTGCTGAAAAAAAGGTATAACGACTGGATTTTTATCGTCGTGAAAGCTTTTTTAACGACCAGATTTAGTCCGCCAATTAACTTTTAATGATAGAACTACTAACGAGCGATGACAACAAAATTTTTACCGATCATTATCGACTAATAACGAGCGAATTTATACTTTTAGCGATCGAATTTTTCCTCGTTAAAGACTTATTTTCTTTGTAGTGTAAATTTTTTAAATATCTCGTAGTCTCTACAATTATAAACATCCATAAATCGATCTTTAAGACCTTATTGAACATTGTTCATAATATGTAAGACTTGTGATCATAGAGTTTCTATAATACCCTGAAGTACCGTAGCTTAAGATCAGATTAAAATGTAACATGCAAGTCGTTTTAGCTAAGACTGAGCAGAAGAATAAAAAAGGGTACAAAAATAAGAACAAAACTGGTTTCGGTAAAATTTTTGGCCAAGAGATTCGAAAGATAATTTTTCGTAGCAAAATCGCTTAACCAGAAGAGCACACGATTAGTCCGTATCACAAACATGGTCAATCTTGGTTGAAAAATCACCATCAAAAAATTTTGAAAAGAATAACTGAGGCGGAGCAAGTCCACATCACAGACTTGTTTCATGACAAGTCAAATTTTGGCCCGATCTTAATCTTAATGAGGAAAATTTTGATCTTTTCTCTACCCCTCCTACACCTAAATCACATTGTTTTGAGGTCGGAATTAACCCTTATCAGTTTCTAAATTTACTCAGAAACACGTTTAGACTTAGAGAAAGGTGAATTGGGAGAAAAAAAGAGACGGGGATTCAAAAGGATCAAGTCAAACTTTTGATTTTCGAGTGTCCAATCTTCATCTTAGGTGTGTAAGGCTAACTAAAATGTTAAATTAAGTTCTTTCATGTGTCTTACAACTTCCCTTGGTAGAGTTGAGTTCAAGTTTGAGTCTCTTAGGCTTCTACGGTTGAATTTTTAAAAATTATCTTAAATCCTAGTAAAATTCTTACATATCATCGTATAAATTAATATATTTATGTGTTCAGTCTTGGGTTAATTGCTTATGCCTTTTTAATATGAACCCCAACTAAATATCGCATATAAATTCATAATTCTACGTATTGATTAAACTAAAAAGCATGAATTATAAATGTCTTGAAGGAGAATGAGATGAATATGAATGTAGTCTGAGTAGTCTTTAAAGGTCCTTCCATTTTATCTTCAAGATTGAACAAGAGTATCTGGATACGAATTAATGTTAAACAACCATACAAACATACATTGCTCTTAAAAGATGGTAATAAGTCAAAAGCATGAGTGGTTGAATGAGTTGAGTGCGAGTTGATTGCTAAATTGATAAGAGTCGAATGAGACTAACTGAATGTCTTAATTGAACTGGTTATTTTGGATTTTTATGAGCATGTTGAGTCTTGAGAAGAGTATCAAACATTGAATTGGATGAGAATAAATAATATCTCAAGCCCAATAACTACATAGCTAGCTAGGAGAGGATTGAACCATTAAAGTCGGATGCTTCCTTATTGTCCCTAAAAGAGGACTTGATTTGATTGTGGATCCAATGGTAGTGACCGTCCCTTACTTTGGGAAAGTATGGAATGAGTGTAGTAACGACGTTACTTCATTATACATCACCAACTCATAGGTGATGGTTGTTGGTTAGAGAAATTTCTAATTCGAACATGATAGTACTCAAGATAATTGAATTAAGTTGCTTATTGCTGAGATTCTATAAATCATAGTTTTACTTTAAAACTTTTATTTATTTCACTGAGGTGAGTCATTAATCTCAATTGAGTTATCATTTTGAGTTACCTGAGTTGAATGTGTATTGAGCTTGTAGTATTATAATTATTTTATAGATCGTACATTTCATACACAGATGCTATTTGACACTGCATCTTTTTATGATCCATATACAAATGCTAGATATTATCAGCAGGCATTACGATCTATTTCACCCAAGACACTGTGGTATGACCTTCTTATACTTGAAGAATTCGTTTGCGCTTTTTGTTGGAGTTTAATATTTATTTTATTTCTTTGAGATAATCATAAACTTATCATTGGCACCACCCAGATATTTCAAATTATAGGCTTCATAGACAAATGACGAAATATTATTGATGTTTCTATTTCTTATACTAATTTTATCAAACTACTTTTGAAATGGTGAATTAATTTAGATTGTTGATTTTTAAAACCTTTACTTCGTAGGCACTGATTGATTGCCCATTAAAATATTCTGTATATGCTTGATTGAGTCTATTGTTGTTGATTGAATGAGTGGTTGATCCAAGTCGTTCATTAGGGTACTTTTCCAGGATATGACAAACTTGGTATTAGCATAGAATTCAAAAGTTCTAAGGTGTTTATGAAGTTGTGTCTAGTAGAATTTTTCCTATGGGTATGTTTTGCAATATATTTATAATCAAGAGGCTATAGGGCATTAAAAATTGTCTGACTTCTTTGCCTTCTAAGTTGACGCAATAGAGTTTGATTTTATGAGAGTTTCCATCTAACTCGTGCATTACGCATTTACAGATCATGCCTCCTAAGCTAATTGTCAGCAAAAGAATGCTTTAGCTTCAAACATTGAGATTCTTGCACTAGAGGTACCTCCTCATTAGATTTATTATTTATTTTATTTCTTTGAGGTAGTCGTGAACCTACTATTGACACCACCTAGATGTTAATAATTAGAGGCTTCATAGACAAATGATGGATTAGAGTTGATGTTAATGTTTCTTAGACTAATTCTATCAAACTACCCTTGAAATGGTGAAGTGATTTAGACTGTTGGTTTTTAAAACCTCTAGTTTGTTAGTCACTAATTGATTGCCCACTAAAATGTTCTCTATATGCTTGATGAGTCTCCCATAGTTGATTGAATGAATGATCGAGCCAAGTGGTTTATTTGGGGACTAGCAATGATTTTATAGTACCAGTCACGTCTAGAATACCCTCTTAGGAAATAACAAACTTGGTATTATAGTATAGAGTTCTAGAGTCCTAGGGTGTTTATGAAGCTATGTCTGATAGATATTTTCTTATGATTGTGTTGTGCACCACTTTTATAATCAAGAGGACAAGACATTGAAAATTATCTGACTTCTTTGCATTCTGAGCTTGTGCGATAGAGCTTAGGTCTATAAGAGTTCCCATCTAACTCATACATTAAGCATTTGAAGATCATATGACCTAAATGAACTTCTAGCCAAAGAAATACTTCATCTTCAAATATTGAGATGCCCTCACCAGAGGTGCCTCCTTAGACAAAAACAAGAGGCCGGAGGTGACTATCAGGTCCATTGGACCTTCTTAGATGCCTATTGTTAAGTCTTCTCCTACTTCAGATATGGATTTCAGAGGAGCCATTACCGTGCTGACTTAGCTTGTGGTTGCCCAAAGTAGTAGTCATAGTTCACCAACCCCTTGCTCTAGCTCTCAGGAGCTGACTACTGTAATGAATTTGAGAAGGTCTTCCTTGATCACTTCTTTTCCAAGGAGTTCAGGGAAGTGAAGGTTGAAAAGTTTGTAAATATAAAAACAGAAGAGGATTACTGTAAAAAAAGAGTATTATTCTAAAGTTCATCCTACTATCAAAATATGCTCTAGAAATAGTCCTCAACATGAGATCAAAGATAAGGAAGTTTATCTCTAGCTTAGGCAAAAATATGAAGAAGGAGTGTAAGGCTTCATTGTTGATTTTAGATATAAATATCTCCAGAATCATGGTATATGCACAGTAAGTCAAGGAGGACAAGGAGAAAGATAGGGAGGAACATATGAGTACGAAAGGTAAATGAAACAAGCAAAGGAAGAGGGCCCAACCCTTTTTCTAGAAGAGGTCTTCGAGCTATGATCCATCTACAACAAGTGCACCAATACCAAATAGAGGGATAACTAGAAAGCACAGAGTCACCAGAATTTTCTAATTCAAGTTTCTTAATCCCAAGGAAGTGTGACCCAAGGTTTATGGGGGAAGCCACATTATGGAAAATATGGTAAGATTTGTTTGGAAGAATAGACTAATGGATGCTACAAGTGTGGTAAGATGGGTCACATACAGAGAAAGTGTCCAATTTGACGACAGAGTGAGGGAGGTAGCAAGGCCCAATCTTCTTCGGCAACACTAAACCGAGCTCACCAGAGAGGTGCTACATCAGGTACAAGTGGGGGCAAAAACTACTTGTATGTTATGGCCTATCCCGAGGAATAGGAGAACTCGCCAGCTATTGTTACTGGTATGGTCCACGCCTTTTCAGGTGATGTGTATACTTTTCTTGATTGGGGTACCACCTTATTTTTTTGTGACCCCTTATATGGCTAAAAAGTTTGAGATATCTTTGAGTGTCTGGTTGAGCCTTTCAGTATTTCTACTCCCGCTGATGAGTCTATTCTACCTAAGAGTGTTATAGAGACAATACTATATCTCTCAATCATAGAGATACCTTGATCAACCTGGTAAAATTAGATATAATTGACTTTTATTTGATTCTTGGCATGGATTGGTTTCATACCTTTTATGTCTCTGTCGATTGTAGAACCCAAACCATCAAGTCCAATTTTTAAAAGAACCTATTATAGAGTGAAAGGGTAGTCTTGCAGTGCTTCAGGGTAAATTCATTTCCTACATAGGGCCAAAGGGATAATCTCTAAAGAGTTTATCTACCATATAGTTCGAGTTAAGAATGACAATGTGGAGTATTCCTCCCTCGACTCTGTTCTGATTGTTAATGAGTTTCCTGAAGTGTTTCCTGAGGAACTGCCCGGAGTCTATCCTTATAGAGAAATTGACTTTGTCATTGACGTCTTTCTTGGTATGCAACCCATTTGCATTCCTTCATATAGAATGGCCCGTACTAAGCTTAAGTCCCTTAAGATGTGCATTGATTATCGGCAACTGAATAAGGTTTCTATAACAAACAAATATCCACTCCCCAGGATAGATGATTTATTTGACCAATAACAAGGTTTCACTTTTTTATCGAATATAGATCTCAGTTTTAGGTATCATTAGTTAAAGATGGGGGAATGTGATATTCCTACGACAATTTGAAGGACTCATTATGGTCATTTCCAGTTCCTAGTAATGTCTTTTGGATTGGCTAATGCACCTGCAGTAATTATGGATCCCATGAACGGGGCATCTAAGCCGTATTTGGACATATTTGTGATTGTTAACATAGATGACATATTGATCTACTCCAAACGTGATGCAGAGCATGCCAATTACGTTAGATTGTTCTTTAGACTTTTAAGAATAGAGGGTTATATGCCAAATTTTAAATTGTAAATTTTGGATAATTGATCTTAGGCATATTTATATGCCCTATAGACAATTTTACCCATCTTCATAGCCTAATTAGAGAACAAAAATTGTAGAGTCTAGATGGTTTTCATGTGATTTCGTTATTTTTCGCTAATCCTTGGCTGAAAGCACTTTTGGTTGTATTTTTTAGGATTTTAAATAGGTATGGATGTCTGAGTTCATGATCAAAAAATAAGGGAGAATACAATAGAAAAAAGAAAGCAAAAAAAGTCAAAATGCACTACAAAACACTATCTCCGCATCGCAGAGGTATTTGATGGCAATGTAAATTTGAATGATGCAGAAAAAGTGCAAAGTTCACCATGGTGAAGCCAGTCCGCATCGGGGACTGGGTTGATGGATGAATTTGTTTTTTCGGATAGCTAGAATGGCAAAAATACACACAGAGGGAACCAGTCTGCATCGCAAGCTTTGAATTAGCATAACAAAAGTCAGAAAATGGGATATTTAGGTTGATAAACTATTTTAGATATTATTTTATTATCTACGTTTTGTTGGGACAGAGAGAAAGGATGAAGAACATCTCCTTAGGGTTATTCTTTCAACTTTTCTTCTTTAATTTCATTCCTCAGATGTTTCTTAGATTAAGTTGGTTTTTGAAACAAACAATAAGTGGCTATTTCTCATATTCTGGGATTATAGCCATAGATTATGTTCTAGACTTCTCTTTTTATGATTTATGAATTAGTTTTCAATTTATTACTATTGTATTCCTTTAATCTATATTTCATAGTTTGACCAACTGTGAAATATACTTGTTGTCTACCTTGGATTCGGAAGATGTTGGGGAGAGGGGTAGAACATAAGGTACAGGGAGCTTGTTCATTCTAGGAAGCTAGGATGATTCGTTTGTGGGAGACCTATGACACCTATCCATATAACTTGCTTAATTAACAAAACAGAATAATAGTTTTAATGAATTTTCATTGATTCACGTCTACCTCTACTTAATGATTTAGTTAGGTTGTCAATGAAAATAGGTAATTAGAGGCCAGAAGACTATGATTGCAAATTAAATCTTGTAAATTAGTAATTAGAAGACCATTGATAATCAAAGAAATTGAGGCTGAAAGTTTGCTTAATTTGGTAAAGTCACAGTGAAAAATTCGACCAATTTTAGTTAGTTTAATTTTAGTAATTTAGTAGGAATTAATCTATATTCTCTTTCTTGCACAATACACATTATTGAGTTAGTCATTTGAATATAGTTGAAAGCTAAGTTAAAGTGCTTGGGTTCGATATCTCAATTCTTTAAGAGCTACTATATTACTTGGTTTGACGCATAAATATGCGTGTGCTAGGGAAGCAACAAGTTTTCAGCATCACTGCCGGGGACTTTAAGTTTTGCTAATATCTATTTTTCAAAAGTTTTGATTTATTATGTAGTGTTGACGACACTTAATCTTAGTCGTGTTCTGTTGCAGGAATTCAGTCTAATCCACTAGCAGAACCAAAAACTTATTTTTGTCAATGTAGAAGGAGGTCATGATTATTATATCGAATTCCACCTATTGTGTTGGTCCAATAAGACAAACAAGAAGACAATAAGGAGAAGGTAGAACAAGTGATTGAACCAATTCCTAAATCGATTGCAGCTAAGCCAGTTCGAGATGTAGCAATTCCATGAGCAACTGAAGATACAAACAACATTCAAAAATCACCTATTGGTGGTAGATTTGAGCTCAAGCAAAATATGATGCAACGTCTACACGTGAATGGTCAATTCACGATGTTGCCACATTAAGATCCCTAAGTCCATCTTCAGAACTTCTTGGATATCAGCAATACCTACACTTCTCTTGAAGTATCATCAGACTATGTGCGGTTGACTTTGTTTCCCTTCTCCCTACTTGGGAAGCAAAGAGGTGGTTGAAGTTTGAGCCACCATAAAAATTATCCTAAATCCTAGTAAATTCTTACATATTATTGTATAAATTAATGTGTTTATGAGTTGAGTACTTGGGATAATTGCTTATGCCTTTTCTGGATGAACCCGGAAATTCCTGATATGAATCTTCCCATCTAGGAAGACAACTAAACTTAGGAGTGAAATCTTGATTTTCAGACAAAAGTCAGGGGAGAACTTGTACCAAGCTTGGGACAGATTCAAATCGTTGCTCATTAACTACCCCCATCACTACCAAGCTAATGAGGTATTGATCTATACCTTCTTTGAAGAGTTGAAACCCAATACCAAAATTTTACTTTATTCTGCTACAAGTGGATAGGCATTGGGAAAGACTTACAAAGAGCTCTACGCTTTGCTAAATTAGATTTCACAAGGAAATCCAAAATGGAATGGTGGACAAAGTAGACCAGTGGTACAAAGCAATTAGGTATGTTGGAGGGGGATACTATGACAACGTTATGTAGAATATGCTGACTACCCACTTTAGCAACCTAGATTTGGGACAGTAATAGGCTCCAGTGAATATGGTCCAACAGCAGCAACCTACTTGGGTATGTGGCAGTGGTAAGAATATGGCTGATTTTTGTGGTACCGATCCAGAGTCCATAAACGTTATGGTTAATGCACCTAAATGAAGAGGTCATTAAGGATACATAAATACTTACAACTCCAGTTAAAAGAGTCATCCCAATTATTCTTGGGATGGTAATTAGCAACACCAAGGGCCACCTCAGTATAAATCGCAATGAGGCGGGCATCCATATAATCAACAGGGACAGGGAAAACAGCCTACCAAGCCAGCAGGTGTGAGCATGGAAGACGTGTTGAAACAGATCATGGTAGACCAGGCTAAGCTGGGGACAGACCAGGCTAAGCGGGCGACATACCAGGTTAAGCTGGTAACAGATGTCCATCAAAACCAGTCTGCCACTCAAAATCTTGAGAAACAACTTGGGCAACTAGCAAGTGTACAAAATACTAGACCACAAGGTGGGTTTCCAGGTAATATTGACCCAAACCCCAAGTAGATTCATGTAGTGCATACAAGGAGTGGCGGGCCAATGACAGAGTTGGCCCCAAAGAAAAAGAGTGGGGACAACTCGTTGTGGAGAGCCTCAGTAAGATCTTGTAGAGGAATCAATTCATTAAGAAAGCCATATGAAAAATTGAAGATGACATGAAAGCCAAACACATGCATCTATTTATGCCAACTAATAATGATGTTAACAGTAATATTCCTTTCCATGGTTGAGTTGATGTGTTCATTATTGGGCTTGAGTATTGATTATTTGAATGTTTGAGGAATTGAGTCTTGCATTATCTTCGTGCTTTCAGTTTACCCTAGCCTAATCATCATCCGAGGCAGAATGCTCCCACAGAAGAGATATTGTAATGCCTAGAAGTACCTAGCTTAAGATCTTATCAAAACCTAACATCTCAAGTCATTTTAGCTAAGCCCGAGCCAAGGAATCAAAAGGGATTAAAAATAAGTATAAAAATAGTTTGATAGAATTTTTTGTCAAGAGATTCAAAAGATAATTTTTTGTAACAAAATTGCTTATCCAAAAAAGTATGCAACCAATCTGCATCACGGACTTGCAATTCTATTCAAAGATCGCCTTTGCAAAATTTTTAAAAAAATGATTTGATTTGGCCCCAGCCTCAATTTTAATGAGGAAAATTCTGGTTTTATCTCTTGTTCCTACACCTAACCTATGTCATTTTGAGGTCGGCATTGACCAATATCAGTTCCTAAACATTATTTTTTCATTAGTAACACAGTTAGACTTTGCAAAAGGTGAATTGAGAGAAAAGAAGTGACTCGGATTCAGGAGGGTCAAGTCAGACCTTTGATTTTCTAGTGTTCAATCTTCATCACGGTTATGTAAGACTAACTAAAATATTGGATTAAGTTTGTCCATGTCCTTTATTACTACGCTTGGTAGAGTTGAGTTCAAGTTTGAGTCCTTGAGCCTCCTATGGTTGAATTCTTGAAAATTATCCTAAATCCTAGTAAATTCTTACATATTATTGTATAAATTAATGTGTTTATGAGTTGAGTACTTGGGATAATTGCTTATGCCTTTTCTGGATGAACCCTAAGTAAATCTTGCTTATAAAGTAGTGATTTTATGTAATGATTAAACTAATAAGCATGAATTGTAAATGTCTTGAAGGAGAATAAGATGAATATTAATGTAGTTCGAGTAGTCTTTGAAGGTCTTTTCATTTTATCTTCTAAATTGAATAAGAGTATTTGAGTATGAATTAATGTAAAAAAAAAGATATTCATACATTGTTCTTAAAGGATGGGAACATGTCAAAAGCATGAGTGGTTAAATAGTTGAGTATGAGGTTGATTGCTGAATTAGTAAGAGTCCAATGAGACTAATTGAATGACTTGATTAAACTGGTTGTTTTGGAGTTTTATGAGCATATTGAGTCTTGGGAGGAGTATCAAACACTGAATTAGGTAAGAGTAAGTAACAACTTAATCCCAATAACTACGTAGCTAGTGTGGAGGAGGTTGAAACTATTAAAGTCAAATACTTTCTTATTGTTTCAAAAAGAGGACTTGATTTGATTGTGGATCTAATGACAGTGATTGCTCCTTACCTTGGAAAAGTATAAAACGGGTGTGACAACAATATCGTTTCGTTGTACATCCTAGCTCATAGGTTATGATTATCGGTTTGAGAGAAACCGCAATTAGGAAATGATAGTACTCGAGATGATTGGACTGAGTAGGTTATTGATGAGCTTTTCTAAGTCATAGTTTTACCTTAAAACTTATGTGTATTTCACTTAGTTGAGTTATCATCCTGAGTTGAGTTATCATTTTGAGTTGAGTTGCCTGAGTTGAGCATATCTTGAGTTTTGTTGTATTCCAGCTATTTTACATTCCATGCATGTACTAACGTCATTTCGAATTGCATCTTTTTATGATGTAGATACATATGCTAGAGATACTACAAGAAAATAGGTCTTTAATGAGGAAAAATTCCATCGCTAAAAGTATAAATTCGGTCGTTATTAGTCAATAACGACCAGTGAAAATGCCGTCATCACCGGTCGTTAAAAGTTTCGCCATTAAAAATTTAACGATCGAATTAAATTCGGTCTTTAGAAAAGCTTTAACGACAATAAAAATTCACTCGTTATACCTCTTTTCAGAAATCACATTTTTTCTTCACTAATTGATATTCTTGTTATTTAAAAAAAAGGCAAGTCCGGTGTACATTCAAGGAAGGGCCCGACCACAAGGATCTATTGTACATAGCCATATCTTGTCTGCCAGAGGATGTTACTAAAGTTTGAACCCGTGACTTTCTGGTCACATGACAATAACTTTACCAGTTGCTCCAAGGCTCCCTTCAGTTCTAGTTATTAAAACTTTAATTATAGCACAAATCAGATCAACAAAAGTGCATATACACACTCACATATACAAATACATGCACATATGAAAACATACAAATTGATTATATCAATATTGAATTTCATAGTTAACTATAAAGAATGATATCACATAACATTACAAAATATAGACATACAAATTTTATGATATTATATTTTTAACTCTTAGTAAAAGAAAAACTATAATATCTTTAAACAATTTCTTAAATATGAATTGCATTCTTCCTGTGCTTCAAAAATTTCTGTTGTGTATACGTTTTTACACTTTCTCTTTGGATGAGTTCTCAAACTGCATGATCTGTCAAAAGACAAGTATAAAAAATTCATGTAAGGTTATTAATAACACCTAATAACTATTATCTTCTTTTTTCTTTTTCATAAAATCAAAGATTAACTACAATGAAATATAAAATTTGTTTCTATTCTCACAATCAAATAAAAGGAAAGTTGAGTTTTCTAGTTCTAGACATAAATTTGTTTGTTTTGTATTTTGCACCTTAAGTTTTTGACTTTTTGCACATTGATCCATGGATAAAGTCCTCAACTTCTTTTAGTTTCAGTTTTATATTAATAGTATTCACCTAATACAAATAATTCAATATTATTAAAATATTATGAGATACAAATCAATTATATCATCTTAAATTTTAAATAATAAAAAAATTATGATTTCTTAATTAATTTATTAGTTGATTATATGTTATGTAAAAGCTTTTTAAATTATCTGTTTGTAGAAATTTCAGTTTATACTTTGCGAACTCAAATGAATGAATTTTTTTTTTGTATACACCTGTTAGTTTCACAAAGAAAAATGAAAAAAAAAGTTGACATAATATATATTTTTTATTAGAAGAAACATTATTGTTGAATATTGATTCTTAAGTCTATTGATCGGGATAATTTGCAAGTGGAGAAATATCCATCCTCTTGAGAAAATTACTTACTACCAAATTTATATAACTTTTCTACCTTAAATTAATCTCATAAGCTCATAATTATTATTTAATGTTCTTCTATTTTTAATTTTTTGTTTCATTACAATTATTTGTATTGAGCTACTTTGTCTTGCATCTTTGTAAAGGTCAAGTAAAGATGAATAAATTGTCTCTCAAAATAAAAATATATGTAGAAACTATATCAAGAAAATATTTAAGTTAAAAAAAATTGTGCCAAAAAGATTGTAACTAAATGCTTTTACAATATTTTAAAATTTTATATAATTGACTATAATAAGAATCATGGATAGAGTTATTAGAAAATAATACATTAATAATTTTTTTTCTTTTTATTAAACTTTTTTTTATTATGAAATAAATAAAATTATAAAATATGGAGGATTCTTATCAGAATGATGGAATGATTAATAAAACATCACTTGTTATACTTATATAACATGATTTGGTGTAATCTCTTTGCATTCATATTAATTAAAAAATATTTTTACACTAACTAATATGTTTTTAAAGATGGGATGTTATGTTTTTGATGATCAAATTAATCTCCTCGTTAATGTTGAATTAAAATTTAACTTTAACAATCGAAAAGAAATTTGATCACTATAAATGTATTTATAATAGCTGAAAAAAAATTTGGTCACTATAAGTATATTAATAACGACCAGAAAAAAATTGGTCACTATAAGTATATTTATAATGATCGAAAAAAATTTGATCGCTATAAGTGTATTTACAACGATTGGATTCAATTCCTTTCGTTAAGAAATTGTTGTCAAAAGTCTTTTTTCTTGTAGTGAGATCATCAGCAGGCGCTCCATTGAAGATCTATTTCACCCCAAACACTGTGGTGAGACCTCATTACACTTGAGGATCTGTTTACGTTTCTTTTTGGAGTTTTGGTATTTATTTTGTTTTTTTGAGGTAACCATAAACTTGTTGTCATTGGCATCATCTAGGTGTTTAGAATTAGAAGCTTCATAGACAAATGATGGATTAGAGTTGATGTTTCTGTTTCTTAGACTTGTTCTGTCAAACTACTCTTAAAATAGTGAATTGATTTAGATTGTTAGTTTTTAAAATTATTAATTTGTTAGTCACTGATTGATTGTCCACCAAAATGTTCTCTATATGCTTGATTGATTCGTTCATTGTTGATTGAATGAGTGATCAAGCCAAGTGCTCTGCTTAAAGACCAATAATAGTTTTTGAGTGCCGGCTACGTCTAGGATACCCTCCTGGGGCATAACAACTTCGGTACTATTTTGTCACAACACAATTTACCTAGGTGGTAATTAAGCACGCCCTACTATATTTCTTTTTTTTTAGGTGAAATGTCTTGTTTGATATGTTATATATGTTTAATATGACTTATTTTGATTTTTCTAAATCTTTTTCTTTAATCAGTGTGTACAGGTAGGTACTTAGGTTCTTTCAATTGGGTAAACAACTTGGATCTTTAAATTCCATAATAAGCTCATTACTTGACTTGATTGCATATTGTACTCCCATGGGTCATGCATGCAGCTAAACCCTACATTTGTTTGTGTGTAGGTGAGATATCATCATGTTTTGATTTGCTATATCATTATATATTAAATATGACTTGTTTTGATTGTTCTATATCATCTTCTTTAGTCCATACAGCTTGTTTCAGGTGGTTAAACAATTTGGATATCTAGATTTCATTGATCACTTGATTTGGATGCCAATGAGTATTCCTATGGGCCATGGGTAGCCCCTATTTTGTTAATGTGCAGTTGAGATATCTTCATTTAATCTTCATTTTGATTGTTGTTGATATGTTCCATGCATTCATACAAAGAGGTCCCATTGTAGTTGGGCAGAAATTTTGAATTTTTAGATTATATGATACACTTGTTCAGTGACGAATTTAAATATTTATATAAAAAAAGTTTAATTTTTTTTATTTGAAAAAAAAGACCTAGAATGTAATACTTGAAATTTGAACTTGTAATCAAAGGTGGATCTAGCTCTCGACGAGGGTATGCATTCGAAAATTTACATTGTTATATATAAGGTATTTTTTTGATTTGTATATATTATATAGTGAATCTAAATCCCCTAAATATAAGAATAGAGATTAACACAATATGATTAGGGTCTCAAAACTCATCCTGAGGTTCATAATTCACATCAAACATTTTATTTTTTAATCTCTTTGCGGCTACCCAATTTTTACTTATATCAATGGGATTAAAAAATTTATGCATAATAAAAAAATCATTTTTTATTTTATTTTTTAATAGAAGATATTCAATTAAATTCTCTTGATTCTACGTAACTCTATCGATGGGGCTCACAATAAATTCGTCTTGTGTCTCTCCCTCACCTATTTTTGTATAAAATGCATAAATTGACATTACAATTTTTGTCAAATAGATATTTCAATGTATAATCATGATTCAAATTTGTTGAAGTTACAATGAGTATCATTAAGTATTATAACTACTCATGTTGCTTATTGCCGGTGTGAAGCCTAGCATGTATATTCCACGTTAGTAGTGTTGTCTCAAACGTTGTTTGCTTTTTAGGTTGAAAGCACATAGACATGTTCAGATGAAAATGAAAGAGGTGTCAAATGAAGGGATTATTAAATATGAATTGTGAAATTAGACAAGTGTGATTCTCAATTCATGCAAAAAGAAGTTGGTTACAATTTCAATTCAATTGATTTTGTGAATAAAAGTTGTAGAATTGTCTAGAACAAACTACCCGTTAATTAAATTTTGAACAAGTGTCTATGAAATGCAAATTTTGTTAGGTAATGTTAATGGTGAAAACACAGCGCTAGTGGAAATGTAGGGCAACTAGGGACATGGTCTTTCTTGGTTATGTATTACTAGGTCAATTTGGACCTACCTAGGTTATTTCACAAGCACAACTAAAAAAAATCGACCAACAGAATTGGACAAAAATTATAATTTTTTAAAAGAAAATTGATACAGTCCCTCGATTTTAATTTTACATCGACAGACAAGATTAATTTTTTGAAGTGCAAAAATGCACTTGAAGAGTATAAATGAAGATGAAAATATTTCATCAAAAAACATGTGTGATTGAGTGGTAGAATTGTCTGAAGTCATAAAAAATACTTGGATTTTGTTCCAATTATAGCTACATTTTATTTTATGAGTATTTTTGAATAGTCGACCAGCTAGCAAGGTTGACTATCTGTTGGTTTCATAAAAGCGTGAAAGCAAAATTGATGATGTATACTCTGTTAATTTTTTTTACAAAATTAACTTTCTCTCGATTTTGACTCTCAATTTTAATCAATCTTTTTAATAGCATAGGTAATTTTTATTTTTATGTCAACATATACCTATCGAGTCATTTTTTTCCTTGGTGATGATTAAAAAAAAAATGAAAAGCCACATGTCACCAAGCTTTTTCTGATTTTTCTGATATTTAAACCCTCGATTTCCTTGATTTTCACCCTCTTAATTTGAACACAAGATTACAAATGTAGATGCTGCGCAAAATGCCTAAATCAAATAAAAAAAGAGTTACTTTTGGGAATGATTTCCTCGAAGATGTTATTTAATGTTTTTGTCTTCTTCCAATTTTAGTGAAATATTCATTAAAGAGTATTGTTGACAAATCGAGATATTGTACATCTTCCGTCGCAAATTAATTTA
Organism: Solanum virginianum; assembly: GCA_000787875.1. Classification (NCBI taxonomy): domain Eukaryota; kingdom Viridiplantae; phylum Streptophyta; class Magnoliopsida; order Solanales; family Solanaceae; genus Solanum; species Solanum virginianum. Next base: position 23,719 of record DF358982.1, on the reverse strand, counting down.
ATTTTTAATTTTTTTAATATTTAAAATAATTAAATTGTTCAAAATTCAAGATGAATATTTAAAAATTTTGTCATATTTGTCCTTTCATCTATTAAAATTTTATATTTTCTTTGAGATAAATTATATTGTATATATATGACTTCGCAAAGAGCAATTGTGAAAAATATGGATTATATTTTATCTTTAAATGTTTTTCTTAAATGTGTGCATACCTTACAAATTAAGTTAAAATGAGACGAAAGGAGGAACCCATAGTAATTCAACCATAAGAAATACAAATTAAAATGAAAATTATAATCATTTAAGGAGTCATTGTCATGCCCCGGGAGGGTACCCTAGACGTAACCGGCATTCAGAGATTATTGTTAGCCTTCAAACGAACCACTTGGCCTCATCACATTCATTCAATCAATAAACTCGAGACAATCAGTGGAAGACTAAGGAAAGTAATGGGCACATCTCATCTAGTCTCAAAATAATAATATCAATAAATAAAAGGGCTAGTAGAAGGAACTAACTCAACAAGTCTTAACATCAACATTCGACTTTAGTCTATGAAGCCTCTATCACTATTAAGTGGTGCCAATGATAAATTCGTGACTGCCTCAAAATAAAGTAACCTTGATAAAATCTAACTCTAAAAGCAAAATGAAAATAAATGTAATGATTCCTCCGAAGTAGGGGAGGCTCATCAATCAGCTGAATGTCTTAGACCCTCAACGATGCGCTTGTTGACGATCCCTAATCCATATATCTGCATCATGAAATGATGCAGTGTTGAGTGTCGTCAGTACGTGGAATGTATGGTATGTAAAATAGTTGAATGAAACAGAATAGGTAGAATAATATGGTACAACGTAACATCAACTCAGAATAATTACCAATCAAAATGTCAAATTTCTATCTAAAGTAAGAATAAACAGTAGACAGTGACTCAATAACATCAATCACTCATACCATCACATCAACATCAGAGTACCATCAATGAGGAACCTATCTGCGAATTTCTCTAATCGACAATCATCACCTATAAGTCGCTGATGGTACAACAAAGCGGCGTTGTTGCCACATCCATCCAATACCTTGTCGGGGTAAAAGATGTTTCTATCGGTGGATCGATAATACCATCAAGTCCTCTTTTGGGACTAAGGAAATATCTGCTTTCCAGGTTTAATCTTCTCCTACGCTGGCCACGTAGTTAATGAGTGCGAGTAGGACTCACTCTTGGTCATTTTGGTGCTCAATACTCCTCCCATGACTCAACATGCTCATAAGCTATCAAACATCAAGATTTACTCATTGTTTAGTCTTTTTTGGACAAGGAATAACCACTCATCTCATCAACCATCAACTCAATAGATTAGGAACATTCTTTTAAATTAAGTTCAACCTCTTTAAGACTCTAAGGATATCCATCTCATCAACAATATCATCAACACACTCAATTCAGGACCAGAACCGCATCGACAAACATATTTATATCATCAAGGCTCTAGACTCATCTCCTAAGTTCATTCTTGCATCCTTTCGAAAGTTAACATATAGGGTTATGCAATATCTCATGAAAAATATTCAATTCAAGAAAACAAGTTTATGATGATCATCAACGTATGAAAATACATGTAAGTAACATAGTTTTCAAGAATTTAATCAAGATGATATTTTATGAAACATGTTGGACTCGTGGACTCTCAATTCATCTATGACCATCTATGAGGCACATGGGAGAACAATCTCATGCTTTTAGTTTATCCTTACATACCTGAAAAGTTGATATTATAATGAACATTTGATAAATACTAGCTTTCTTGGAGAAAATCTTTGATCTTGCCAGTTCCTTTAGAGTGGAAGAACTTGAAAAGACATTGTTTGAAGGGCTTCTCGTTGATTTTTGAATTCTTGACTTAGAATTTTTAGAGTTCTTGATGAAGAACCCTACAATTTTAAAAAAGAAGAATCAAGAAGTCCTTTCTTGAAATTCTTGAATTCGTCTTCTTGAAACCCTATATTATGATTTAAGACTTTGTTAGAGATTAGTAAATAAATAAAGAAGTTTGGGTTGGGTAGATTAAAATTTATGAAGAATAACTTACCTTAAGGATGAATCTTGAAAGCTAATCCTAACTTGATGACTTTGTTGATGATTCTTGAGCGTTTATGTTTAGGAGTAAAGAAGAGGATTTTTTTTATTATGAAAACTGACGTTTTATGTGTTTTGGGACCTTAAATAAACCCCTAAAGGTTTTAGAATGAAAATACCCTCAAAATAAAAAGAAAAAAATGTCATTAGCTTATCCAATAAGGGTCCGCACTAGGTCCGCGACGCGCTCCAAGCACTGACCTTCAGACAACTCTACACTCCTTCACTAAAATGATCATAACTTTCTATACCGAACTCTAAATTAAGGCAAAATTGGATGCGTT
>DF358983.1:63377-74597 GCA_000787875.1 Solanum virginianum | reverse complement strand
AATCATCATAACTTGCCAACTTAAACATGAATGCATATAAATGACATAGGGTCTGAAATATAAAACTTGAAATCACATAGGGAACTTAGAATTACTACCTTAGGCTTGAGTTGGAGTGGAAAAGATAAAGATACTGCTTTTGCATGTCCACTTTGGCCTCCCAAGTAGCACTTTCAATTTGTTGATTCCTCCAAAGGACCTTAATGGATGTCACCTCTTTGTTTCTCAATCTCTTCACTTGACTATCTAAAATTTGAACCAGAACCTCCTCATAAGTCAAGTTATCCTCAACAACACTCATAACATCAAGAGACACAATAGCATTAGGATCACCAACACAGTTTCTCAATATAGAGACATGGAACACCGGGTGAACCAAATTCATTTCACTAGGAATCTTCAACTCATAAGCTACCTTGCAAACCCTCTTTATCACCTCATAAGTACCAACATACTTTGGACTCAACTTCCCCTTTTTACCAAAAGGGACCACACCTTTCATTGGAGAAATCTTCAAATAGACCTAATCGCCCACTTGGAATTCTAGGTGTCTCCTTCTTACATCAGCATAGGATTTTTGACAACTTTAGGTTGTTCTCAACCTTTACCTAATCATCCTAACCTTCTCAAGAGCCTCTATAACCAGATTCTTTCCCAATAAAGCCACCTCTCCAACCTCAAACCAACTAATCGGTGATCTACAATGTCTCCCATAAAGAGCCTCAAATGGAGTTATACCAATGCTAGAGTGATAGCTATTGTTGTGTGCAAACTCAATCAAAGAAAGATGGTTATCCTAACTACCTCTAAACACCAATACACATGCCCTAAGCATATCTTCAAGGGTTTGAATGGTTCTTTTTGCATGGACATCCATTTGAGGGTGGAAGGCCGTACTAAGGTGAACGTTTGTACTGAGACACTTTGAAAAGACCTCCAAAAGTATGAAGTGAATTATGCACCATGATCCAATATGATGGATAAAGGAACCCCATGTAACCTCACTAACTTATGACTATAAAACATTGCATACTCATCAGCCCCACATGATAGATAAAGGAACCCCATGTAACCTCACTAACTCATGGATGTACAACTCACATACTCTTCAGACCTATATATAGTTTTAACTGGCAGAAAGTGAGCCAATTTTGTTATCCTATCAACCACCACCCAAATGGAATCAAAACCTTTTCTAGTCTTTATATGTGGCTTTAACTGGTAGAAAGTGAGCCAATTTCATCATCCTATCAACCACCACCCAAATGGAATGAAAACCTTTCCTAGTCTTGGACAACCCAACCATAAAATCCATATTAATCACCTCCCACTTCCAAGTGGGAATCTCTAGGTCTTGGGTTAGGCCACCCGACCTTTGATATTCAGCTTTCACTTATTGACAACTATGGCAGTTGAAAATGAATTTGGCAATGTCCCTCTTCAGACCTCCCCACCAATACACATCTCTTAAGTCTCTATACATTTTGGTGGAACTGGGGTGGATAGAGTAAGAAGAATTATGGGCCTCATCAAGAATTTTCTCCCTCAAACCATCAACACAAGACACACATAACCTACCTTAGTATCTAAGGGCACCATCTCCCCCTTGGGAGAAAACCTCCACTTAGCCTTCTTCCACCAAGGCCTTCAATTCATGCATGGAGGGTTAAGATCTTGTTTTGCTATCACCTCATTAACCAAGGAAGATTTGGAACCATCAATAACAACAACACCATTACCCACTTCTTCTAACCTAACCCCTAAGCTAGCCAATCTATGCACCTCTCTAGCCTTCTCCCTATCACCACTATCAACATGAGATAGGCTATATATAGACACCCAACTCAAAGCATCCGCCATAACATTTGCTTTACCGGAATGGTGATGTACACTCATGTCATAGTCCTTAAGAAGTTCTAGCCACCTTCTTTGTCTCAAGTTGAGATCTTTTTGAGTGAAGACATATTGGAGGCTCTTATGATTATTGAAGACATCAATACCCACCCCATACAAATAATGATGCCAAATCTTTAATACAAACACCACGGTGGCCAATTCAAGATCATGGGTAGGGTAATTACTTTCATGCACTTTAAGTTTCCTAGAGGCATAGGCTATGACCTTACCATTTTGTATTAGCACACAACCCAACCCAACTCTAGATACATCACAATATATGACAAAACCCTCAAGCCCATTCAGTAGTGACTAGGCCCCTTGATTGACTTGGTTGACCACTACTTGGGCAAGCATAATGAGAGCATCCCGGAGCTCATCATTGGTAGGTTGCTCCTCAAGAGTTTGGGCCCAGCGAACATAAGTCTATCCTTCAATGTTTGGAAGTTTCTCTCACATTCATCAGTCCACACAAACATAACCCACTTTTTATTCAACTTTGTTATAGGGGAAGCAATGGAGGAGAACTCATTTATGAACCTTCAGTAGTAACCCGCAAGGGCCAAGAAACTCCTAATATCCGACAGAGTCAATGGTCTAGGCCAATTTCTAATCACATCTTCTTAGGGTCCACCTTAATACCATCCCCCGACACCATATGACCTAAGAATGCAACTTCCTTCAACTAAAATTTACACTTTTCATATTTAGCATACAATTTCTCCTCCCTCAATCTTTATAACCACCCTCAAATGACCCATATGCTCCTCCCTACTATGTGAATACATCAAAATATCATCAATGAAGACCATAACAAAGGAATCATGGTAGGGTTTGAAGACCCTATTCATTAGGTCCATAAACATAGCCTGTGCATTAGTCAATCCAAAGGACATCATCACAAATTCATAATGCCCATATCTAGTCCAGAAAGCCATGTTGGGAATATCACATTCCATTACCCTCACTTGATGGTACCGGAACATCCCTTCTCTAACAAATCTTTCAATTGCTCCTTTAACTCCTTCAACTCTGCTGGGGCCATATAGTAAGGGGGAGTGGACATAGGTTGAGTATTGGGAAGGAGATCTATGCTAAAATCTATCTCTCTTTCGAGAGGGACACTGGGAAAGTCATTGGGAAAGACATCAAGAAACTCATTTACAATCAGAACCGACTCAATGGAAGGGATTTTGGACTAGTCGGGAAGGTCATTTAGGAAGACATCAAGAAACTCATTTACAACCAAAACTGACTCTAAGAAAGGGGTTTTAGACTCCTAACCCTCACAAGATGGTAAAGACACCCCTTAGAGATCAACTTACAGGCTTTAATGTATGAAATGAATAGACCCTTGACTACCACATCTTGACTCTTCTATTCAAAGACGGGTTCATTACGAAATTGAAACTTGACCTACGAGTTATACAATCAATAGAAGGATAGTAGGCATGCAACCAATCCATCCCAAGAATGACCTCAAAGACTACCACATCTTGACTTTCCCACTCAAGGATGGGTTCATTAGGAAATTGAAACTTGACCCTACAGGTTCTACAATCAATAGAAGCATAGTAGGGTTGCAACCAATCCATCCCAAGAATGACATCAAAATCTACCATGTCTAATTCAACAAGATCACAAGGCAGCAACTTATGCAAAATGCAAATAGGACAACCTCTATAAACTTTCCTAACAATAATAGAGGCACTAATAAGAGTAGACACTTCATATGGCTCATGCAATAACTCGGGGACAATATGAAACTTTTTAGCAACAAAAGAGGTAACAAAGGAAAGAGTGGCATCCAGATCAATCAAAGCATACACATCAAAGTCAAAGATTTTCAACGTATAGGTAATAACATTGGGGACCTCACCAACCCCTTGCCTCCCATGCAGAGCATAAAACCAATTATGCCTTGGGGCAGCACCTTGAGGACCACCTCTACCTAATGGAACCGTATTTGCACCCCGGACCTTGCCACGATTTCTTAGACAATCTATCTTCTTCTGACCAAGCTCCTCACAACCAAAGCAAGCATTAGAACCCTTCAAACACGAGCCATTATGACTCTTCCCACATCTAGGACACACATCCATAGGAGCCACACCACCAACACCTTGAGGCCTAAGGAAGTCATTGGCAAACCCCTTATTAGTAGCACGAGAAAGCCCTTGGTCTTGATGAAATCTAACACCCTTTTGGAACTTACCCTCAAAATGGGCCCTCTTGGCCCCTCCTCTTTCTCAATTTTTCCTCTTCCATTTGCTTAGCATAGTCATCAACCGAGACTAGTCCATGTCACCAATTAGCAAGGCGGATCGGCATTCTTCACTAACCAAGTTGGAGACCCTCATCACAAATTTATTCATCCTATATCCAGGATCGGCCACCAAATGAGCGCTTGGCAAAGGTCATCAATCGAGACAAGTCCATGTCACTAATTAGCATAGTGGACCGACATTTTTCACTTGCCAAGTTGGAGACCCCCATCACAAACTTGTTCATCCTTGATCTAGGATTGGCCACCAAATGAGGATCATACTTTGAAAGTTGATTAAACTTGAGGGTATACTCCCTCACACTCATAGCACATTGCTTCAAGTTCATAAACTCTACCAACTTGTCTTCCCTAAGCTCAAGAGAGAAAATTTGATTAAGGAAAGCCAATTTGAACTCCTCCCAAAGCATCACAGAACCATTTCCCTTCTCCCCCTTCCATTGATCATACTAAATTTGGGCCACCCCCTAGAGTTGGTACGCCGCCAACTTCGCCTTTTCATTCGGCCCAACACTCATGATATTCAACATTTTGTAGACCTCATCAATGAACTCTTGTGGGTCTTCATCAACCTTTGACCCATAGAAAATTAGAGGATTCATCCTCATGAAGTCCCTTAGCCTAGATCCTGGGGTAGTAGCATGAAGAGCTTAGGCCCCTTGATTGACTTGGTTGACCACTACTTGGGCAAGCATAATGAGAGCATCCCGGAGCTCATCATTGGTAGGTTGCTCCTCAAGAGTTTGGGCCCATAGTCCTCTAGTGTTTGGCATGATCTAACATATCAAAGAATAATCGTTAGGGGAAAAAACTTACTATAACTCTATAATATGACTTACACCATGAAGAAGGGAAAGATTTCCTAAAACGCCTCATAGCCTCCTATTCATGGTCATGACGCACTTCACAACCATGAATAGGACTCTAATCAACTAGGTGAGTTAGACTTCGAGGATCTATCAACCTAGTGCTTTGATACCAAGTTTGTCATGGCCTAAACATAGGGCCTAGGCATGACACGGTGCAAGGGAAACTCGAAGGGACCCCAATCAATCCTCTTAGAACATCATTACACATCTTTAGTTACAGAAGCAGTAAATCAAACATCAAGTGATAATAAAGTACGTCAACCAGGGTAAGAGAAAGCACTTTCATACAATAGACATCAAGAACAATAGAGTCAAGGCTCTTAGCATAGATACATAACATGTCCAACAAATACCTCTAATACATAGATATGAGCGGGAGTGAAGACAAGGTAACCGGACTCATCCTCATAGTCAAAATAAACAATAAAGAAGAATGTCTCAATATATAATAAGAGCAACATAAACTAAGGTGATGAGTACAAACTCCTATCTCGATTAGTGATGATGTTGCCCCATCACTAGGTGGAGAAGTACTAACCCTTCACTCGGTTGATGAGTACAAACCCTTATTTCGGTTATTTGGGTTCTTAGACCCCCCGGATTAGGCATGGTCTAATGCAACACTTTATATAGAGTATATTATATACATAAGCTCATTTTATCTTCATATAGTCAATCATATCATATCTCATGCTTTGGACCTTCAACTCCTCAAGAAACCACATATAGATATTTTATCAAACACTTAGAGAGTGTGTAATGCTAGTATAAAATCATAAAATATAGAGATGAAATCATGTGTAAGAAAATCAATTATAAAATCATCAATCAACATCTTGCAACACCCTCAAGCAATATACATCAAAACCCCTCCTCAAATCTTATAATAGATCCAAGATTTTTAGTTCTAAACATAGAAAAACAATCATAATGTTACATAGCTTTAACATAGTGTGTAATGAATTTCATAATAATCAAGACCATTTGTATATCAACTTTGAATCATGCAGTTTGAGTAAAAGGAAACTTGGGTATCATGGGTGAAAAGAACTCATGAAAGAAACCCACATACCTTAGCTTAGAGATGAACTTGGTGAAGATTGGAGATGGAGACTTGAATCTTGAAGAAGAACCTTAAAGGAAAACCTTAGCTTAGGATGAGGGTTTGAGACTTGAATTTGGGAGTGAAAATATGGCTAAGTGTTTGAGTGAGTATTGGGAAATATTTTGGGTCATATGAGGGTGAAATTTGACTAAGTATGGGTAAAAACACATTTGGGAACACTTAGGCCCAAGACTTAGAAGTCTTGCACTAAGTTTAAAAAAAATAGGCAACTCTTTGTACTGTGGTACATTGTGGAAGCGACGCAGATTTTCCACTAGAAATTGCATTCTTGGAATTTCATAATTACTAATATTTCACTCTTAAATCGGGGTTAGAGCCTTTTCACCTAATTTTGACCCCTTGAACATGAATATGAAGTCAGATTTTTGAAATAGCAAATAGATTTTGAGAGATATGAAATTTAAAATTCCAGGCATTTCGAGGTACATTTTCGGACACTTTATATGGTCGTTTCAGAATTACTTTGCAAAAATAGGAATTTATGTCTCTCCTCTTTCAAAATCCCAATCCCTTTTATCGTGATGAACTAAGAATTTTATAAGGGATTTTAGGGCAACCTGAGGAGGGAAAATCACAGGACAATTTGGGGAAATTGGTGGAAATTGTATTTGAGTTTTAAAATCCATCCTTGGGGACAAGAATCATTGGGATTTATTGTAAAATCTTTAATTGATTGAAAATTTTCACCGTTGATTCAGGGACTGAAAGTGGGATGAGAGCGTGAATGACTTTTCAACGAATTCACACTAAAGTGTTGCATTTGTTAGGTTTGTTGGGGTCAGGGTTGCTGTTTGCACTATTCATCGTTGAAGGTAAAGAACAAGTGAGGGAGGTCAGCACGCATGTGAGGTGAGGGAAAAAGAAAAAGGGGTGTGTGTGTTTTCCTTAGTATGAAAACATATATGTATAAAAATATATATATATTGAGTTGGGAGAATTAAAAGAGGTGGGCCGGGTAAGGGTCAATTGGGTTGGGCTTCATTGATTTGGGCCAAGAAATTGATCCATTTGAAGCTGAAAAATGGGCTCAAGGCGTAAGGGAATTAGATTTAAGAAAATGTCCACTTCGGTTGCAATCACGACTAATTAAATGTAATCAAATCAAATTTAATTGACTAATTTTACTACAGGATGAATTAATGCAAATTAATTGAAGAGCTTTTGAAAATTAACGACCTCAGATAATTAAATTAATTACAAAATAATAACTCCTAAAAAATAAAATTTATTCGAGAAAATATTTTTTGTATTTTTGGAAGCTAATTATTTCAAATTGTTAAAATTAAAAGCTAATTTATACTGTAGAGGATAAAAATTGGGTGTCAACAGCTATCCCTTTTTTGGATATGATTGATGAAAGAGATCGTGGATAAAAAACTTGACAAATTCAATCTTTAGCCGACCACATCTTCATCTTCTAAAAGGCTTTTGGCACAGATTTTGAGAAATTGTGGATGGACCCTACTCTTAGGTTTCCTACATATCTGAAGTTACATTAGAATTTAGGCCACTTGAAGTTCAAAACGCTTGATCTTATGCACGATTTTTTGAAAGAATTCAAAAGTTATCCCAATATCGAATTATGGAGAAATTGGAATGCCTGAGAATAAGATTAAGAGCATTTGTTGGAATAAAACTAAGTTTTCAAAATTGAGCCCACCTATATTTCCTTGGACTTAAGAATCAGGCTGCTCGTAGTTCGACTTTATTGGTTGAAAAGGAAATATCTTATGCTAAGATAACCTCTGGTTCAGAAGAAGTGACAAACAAATCGAATTATAGAAAAAAGGCTTGCACACTCTTAATCATAAATCTGGCGTGCTTCACACCCATAATCAAGAACTTACACAGACATAATTTTCAAAATTCTTGGTACCTTGTCACTCAGATTGGAAATATCGCTTCGAGTAAGAGTTGAGATCACCTAGATGTGAAACTGAAAACTAACGGATCCAAATAAATACCCATATGCCTTCTAACAGGGTGTGGTTGGATTGTGGTGGGAGTCATTCCTCAGCTCGGGTCCAAAAAGTTTGACACTCCTTTTTAGACTATGTCCCAGTTTACTGCTAAGAAGAAGTTCCACGTTGTGCTGTATCCTATTTGATGACGTCCACACCATGTTTGATACATATTCCTCTTTTTAACGTGATAAATAATAAGTCGATATATTGTTATACGATGATGGCTCTCTCGGCAATAAAGGATGATGCCTTTATTGACAGCTTGAAAATGTGATGGCCCTCTTTGCAGTTTGAACATGCAATGGCCTTTTGGAAATGAATGATGAAATGGCCCCCTCGGTAGCTTAAAAATGAAATGACCCTCTTGGCGATGATGATGAAATGGCCCTCTTGGCTACTTGAAAATAAAATGGCCCTCTTGCCAACTTTGAAATAAAATGGCCCTCTTGCCAACTTGAAAATAAAATGACCCTCTCGGTGATAATGATGAAATGGCCCTCTTGGCAATGATGATGAAATAGCCCTCTTGGCAATGATAATGAAATGGTCCTCTTGGCAGCTCGAAAATAAAAATAGCCCTTCTTGCGATGATGATAAAATAACCCTCTTGGCAATGATAATGAAATGACCCGTTTGGCAACTGAAAAATAAAATTACCCTCTTGGCAACTTGAAAATAAAATGACCCTCTTGGCAGCTAAAAAATAGAATGGCCCTCTTGGCAACTTGAAAATAAAATGACCCTCTTGGCAATGATGATGAAATGGCCCTTTTGGCAACTTGAAAATAAAATGGCCCTCTTGGCAGCTGCAAAATAAAATGGCCTTCTTAGCGATGATGAAATGACCCCCTTGGCAACTTGAAAATAAAATGGCTGGTTGAGGATTTAAGTGAGACAGGATTATTTATGTTTTGATAGCTCTCGTAAATAAACTTGCAAATATTGTCCCTTCATCCACAGAAAATTTCTTAGTTTCAAAGCGAATTGATCGTGTTGACTCTTTGATTGTTTGCTTCCCGTCGTCCTTTGGTGGACCACTTCGATCTTCCACCTCTTGGTAGACAAAAGATAGAGATACATTTTGACAAGATATTTGATATATAAAAAGATTTTAGACACGATAAATTTAGAAAAGGATTTCTGAGGAAAGGTCACTACCAATTGTCATGTCAAGTAAAGCTTAGATGAACGTATTCAACTTCGTACATAGTTCTCTTGATGCATCACTATTGTCTTTGAATTTTTGATTAGGAAAAAGATCTTCAAGGTCGTTATCAGATTTCTAACGACACCTAATGAAATTTTAAGTGTGAACTCAAAAATTTCTATCCCAATTAAGTGTCGTAATAAAGCACAAACTTACTAGAAGAACCATCAGAGTTTTTGAGGTCTCCTAAAAAATTTGTCCTAGTCGAAATGCCTTAAATTTTGACTTGTCAGAGATATATCTTTTTGTTGAGAATTTTTGAGTACCTCTCAAAAATTTTGTCCCAGTTCCCTTTATAGGAGTATGACCGAACCGTTGTAACACCTACATATCTTGTTGAGGCAGGAATCAGGTCAAACGTAGTTCTCCTCTCAAAAGGGATGAAAAATATAAAGTAAATAAGAAAATGACTGAAGCTGACATAGGCCGCCTATGTATCTCATTCTTGAGAATTTGGATCAAACGTAGTTCAAAAGTAAATGGGATAATAACAAGGATAAGGGGATGACTGAGGTCGACATAGGCCGCCTACGTATCTCATTCTTGAGAATTCAGGTCAAACATAGTTCATTTAAAAGGGGAGCTAACTTTAAAACAAACATAGGAACAAATATATGTAAATCAGTGCAATTACTGGGAAAGAAATAAGGAGGAATCTTCACATATAGTATCTTTTGATAGCATCTGAGTTAATCGGTTTTGGCCACTCTTGACCATCCATTTTCGGCAAAATCATTACACCTCCTGATAAAACTTTGTGAACCATGTATAGTCCTTGCCAATTTGGTGCAAATTTTTCATTATATTCATCTTGACCGAGAAAAATGCGTTTGAGAACCAATTGACCAACCTTAAACATTTGAGGTCTTACTCTCTTGTTGAAAGCACGAATCATTCTTTATTGGTATAATTGAGCATGGCAAACAACAGTCATCCTCTTTTCATTAATTAAGGTCAAATGTTCAATTCGATTACGAACCCAATCAACATTACTTAGCTCAGCTTCTTGAATTATTCTTAGTGATGGTATCTCAACCTCGGTAGGTATTACTGCTTTAGTTCCATATACTAACAAGTATGGAGTTGCTCTGATTGATGTTCTAACGGTTGTGTGGTAACCCAATAGAGCATATGGTAACATTTTATGACATCCTCGGTGCTTGTCAATCATTTTTCTTAAGATCTTTTTTACATTCTTGTTGGCGACTTCTACAACTCCATTCATCTGAGGATGATATGCTATTGAGTTTCAGTGAGTAATCTTAAATTGCTTACATATCTCTTTCATCAAATTACTGCTGAGATTCACCCCATTATTGGTGATGATAGAATCTGATATCCCAAATTGGCATATTATATTGTTGCGCACAAAATCAGCTACAACTTTCTTTGTCACAGACTTGTAGGAGATTGATTCTACCAATTTAGTAAAGTAATCAATGTCAACCAAAATAAATCTATGACCATTTGAGGTAGCTGGCTCGATTGGACCAATAACATCCATGCCCTAAGCTACAAACGGCCAAGGAGAACTTATAGTTTTGAGTTGATGAGGAGGTACCCAAATCAAACCACCATGTATCTGGCATTGATGACATGTTTGCACAAACTTGCAACAATCGTGTTCCATAGTCATCCAAAAATAACCTGCTCAAAGAATCTTCTTTGCTAAAGTAAGTTCACTCATATAAGTGCCATAGATCCCAACATGTACCTATTCAAGAAGTTTCGTAGCTTATGTGGCATCAACATATCTTAGGAGGCCTATATCTGGGGTCCTCCTATAAAGGATTTCCCCACTTGAAAAGAAATTGTTAGCTAGTCGGCGTATGGCCTTCTTCTGATTGGAAGTAACACTTTCAAGATATGTTCCA
>DF358983.1:31553-63248 GCA_000787875.1 Solanum virginianum | reverse complement strand
GAAGTAACACTTTCAAGATATGTTCCAATCTCCAAATACTTCTTTATGTCAAAATACCAAGGCTTTCCGTCTGGTTCTGCTTCAACATGTGAATAATGGGCAGGTTGATTTTTCAAATCTCCACAGGATCAATATGTGGTATGTATGGATGCTGGATCATTGAAGACATAGTGGCAAAGGCATCAGAAAACTCATTCTGCACCCTTGGAGTATGCTTAAGCTCGATCTTTTGAAATCTCTTGCACAACCTATATACTAGTTATACATATGGTACGATCTTTGGATTCTTTACAGTTCATTCTCCTTGAACTTGATGAATTAGCAAATTCAAATCCCCAATAACTAATAACTCTTGGATTCATGTCGATGGCCATTTCCATGTCAAGAATGTAAGCTTCATATTCATCCATGTTGTTGGTGCAACAAAATCAAAGTTTTGCAGCCATAGGATAATGTTGGCCAGATTCTGATACCAAAACTTCTCCAACTTCACTACCTCAGCAATTCATCGCTCCATCAAAGAACCTTCGCCATCCGAGATATTTCTCACAGATGTCTTCTCCTACAAATGATACTTCTTCATCTGGAAAGTAAGTTCTAAGTGGCTCGTATTCATCATCAACCATATTTTCTGCAAGATGGTCAACTAAAGCTTGTTCCTTGATTGCTTTCTGAGTCACATACATGATATCAAACTCACTCAGAAGCATTTGCCATTTAGCTAACCTTCCGGTTGGCATTGCCTTCTGAAAGATATACCTCAATAGTTTTATCCTTGAAATGAGATAAGTAGTGCACGAAGATAGGTAATGCCTTAATTTTTGAGCAACCTAAGTTAGAGCGCAACACATTTTCTCCAAATAAGTGTATAGGGGCTCGTATGGAGCAAACTTGTTGATTAGATAGTAGATTGTTCACTCCTTCTTCCCCGTTTCATCATGCTAGCCTAGAACACATCTGAATGCATTATATGAGACAGATAGGTAAATATTAGTGGACTTCCTTATCATGGAGGGACCAATATCAGTGCATTGGACAAGCATTTTTTGATAGCATCAGAAAGCATTTTGACATTCTTTGGTCCATTATGTAAGTGCATCCTTTCTCAATAACATAAAAATGGGCTTGCAAATCATCGTAGATTGAGCTATAAATCGGCTGATATAATTCAATTTTCCCAAAAAGCTCATAACTTCTTTCTTCGTCCTTAGAGGAGCCAATTCCTGAATTGCTTTTATTTTGGAAGGGTCGAGCTCAATATCTCTTCTGCTGATGATGAATCCCAATAATTTGCCAGTAGGCACTCCAAAAGCACATTTGGCAGGATTCAATTTCAGGCTATATCGGAGCAGGCGGTCAAATAATTTCTTCAAGTGAGTTAGATGATCTGAACTCTCGAGGGACTTGATGATAACATCATCCATATACACCTCAATCTCTTTGTGAATCATATCATGAAGAAGAGTTGTTATAGCTCTCATATAAGTAGCTCCAGCATTTTTTAGACCAAATGGCATCACTCGATAATGATAGACACCCCAAGGCATGACAAAAGCTATTTTTTCTGCATCTTCTTCATCCATTAGAATTTGGTGATAACCCACAAAACAATCCACGAAGGACTGTATCTCATATTTGGTACAATTATCAATGAGAATGTGGATATATGGTAATGGAAAATCATCCTTGGGACTGACTTTACTGAGATCTCTATAGTCAACATAAATCATAATTTTCCCATCTTTTTTGGGCACCAAAACAATATTGGCTAACCAAGTGGGATATTGTGTCACTTCTATCACCTTGGATTGTATTTGCTTAGTAACCTCTTCCTTGATCTGTAGACTCAGATCTGGTTTGAATTTTCAAGTCTTTTGCTTCACCGAATTGAATCCTAGATTGATCGACAATTTGTGAGAAACAATGTCTGTGCTTAAACCAAGCGTGTCATCATAGGACCAAGCAAATACATCCATGTATTCTTTGAGCAGGCTAACAATCTCTCTTCTCTGGGCATCTTTCAAATGAACACTAATTCTAGTCTCTTTAATATCTTCTTCGTTTCCTAAGTTCATAGTTTTGGTTTCCTCCAAGTTAGGCTTATCTTGATTTTCAAATTGTCTCAGTTCCTTGTGAGGTGTTCGGGCATCATGGTTCTCTCGTCATATCTTCAAGCTCATTGTTATCTACTTTATTTTGTCCATTTAGCTTGTGACATGACATGAAACTGGTAGGTTTAAAGTTATTTTTATTGAAATCATAAATAATATAATTAGACAGAAAAACTGAAATGATAAGATGGATAGTAAGTAAAATTTTAAATAAATGGAGGTTTTCATTCAATAAAAATTGCAAACTTTGGTTATGACCATAGGTTAATTTGCCTTCTTGAAACATCATGGGGGAAATTTTAAAATAGAACAAAACAAAAATAGAGGTGGGTTTCAGGCCTCCTCCGAAACACCACCATTTTGAAAATAAGCAGTTAAGTGAGTAGATGAGTGAGAGATCAAAAGCGGGGTAGATGTCTAATTCATCACTTACTCGTTCGGCCCTGTCTATCAAATTTTTGACGTCTCTACTGCATCATCCATAATAGCATCAGCCTCCTCAAAAAGATTCCAGATTCCCTCCCCTAGGTCGTCATTATTAATGTATTCTCGTACTGGAAATGACCGGTATAAATGCGCATTGGCCTAGCTAGTGCCTTAGTAACTTTCTTATTAGATGTCTCCCAGTCATCATCTTCTGAGCTAACATATCCCAAACCAAACTTTGATGGCTTCATCGACAACCAGATGGGCTCGATGATGCCTTGCAAGTATTTCCCAGCACAAAACCTAGTTCAAATCCATTTCTATGCATAACAGTGGCTATCATCTTATAGACAGTTGGCATAGAGGGTTCGGGTGCCAAATCATCACCAGTGGCATTCCCTATCACTATAGTGTAAAAGTCAAACCCTCTAGCGACATTATCAACGATGGCTGAATGCATGCTTCAATGACTTCCCTCACCATAAATGACCACTTTACTATCATTCCACACAAAATTTATCATCTAACAAAGGGTGGAGGGCACCGCTCCAGCCATATGAATCCAAGACCTTCCTAACAACATGTTGTAGCTAGTGGTAATGTCCATCACTTAGAATTCAGCTACAAACTTAGCAGGTCCTACATGGATGACTAAATTCACAGCTCCCAATGTATCTCTTTGACCTCCATCGGAAGCTCTCACATTAACCTTGCTCTGATGAATCTTTCCAATGTCAAAATTTAGTTGTTTAAGGGTAAACAAAGGACATATGTTCAGCCCAGATCCATCATCGATCAAAACACTATTTAGAACCATATCTCGGTATTTAATTGTGATATGTAATGCTCTATTATTCATTGATCCTTTAAATGGCAATTCTTCATCACTAAAACTGATGCGATGTCCTCGGGCGACTTGACTTATTATAGCTGCAAGATTATCACCATTTGTTCCCACGGGCACATAAACATCTTCTAATGCTTTCACCAATACTTGCCTATGTTGTTGTGAACTCATCAACAGTGCCCATATGGAAATTTAGGCCGGCGTCTTCTCTAAATGCTTCACAATGGAATATCCCTTCCACTGTATTTTCCTCCAAAATCTTCTGCTTCTGCTTTGCTTATTCGCCTTTTATGTTGATCTTTCTTGGTTGGTCCTTGCACTAATTCTTCCGGTTCATAACATCTATCAGACCTGGTCAGTCCTTGTGTGTTAGCAATTTCAATCACAAACCTCTTTGGAGCAGGAACTCTCTTTGATATCAAAGCAAGAACTTTTGGAGGCGTAAGGATCACAAACTTTGATTTCTCAGAAATTCATAAAGATGCTACATTCTTCTCTAGACTATCAACATTATTCGAGACTATTGTTTTAGTCACACACCAATCCTATTCTCTCTCAATCATACTGACAGTGTTTCCTCTATGATTAGGCAAAGGATTATTGTTGATATTATGAGCGGTGGTTTGAAGAACAACCACGTCGTGGTCAATCAAATCATGGATCTTGTGCTTTAGATTTATGTAGCCTTCAGTATCATGTCCAATACTGTTAGAATGATAAGCACATGTTCGGTCACCCATAAAGAATCGAGAGTTTATGTCTACTAGATTTGGAAGGACAGGATGGATCATTCCTGCAATCAACAACCTTTCAAATAATTTTGTCCAACTTTCGGCAAGTGGAGTGAACACCCTAGGAGGCCTCTTTTCGGAGCTTGGACGAGAAGGGTTATAATTATTTTATGGAGGTAGGGGCACTTGATGGTAATTTGGAGAGTTTTCGCTAGGAGGCCTCTTTTTTGAGCTTGGATGAGAAGGGTTATAATTATTTTGTGGAGGTGGGGGAACTTGATGGTAATTTGGAGAGTTTTGGCAGGAAGGAAGGGGAGTTTGAAATCTTGGATAGGGTTGGTTTTGGTAGCTTGGTTGTGGGGTTTGGTAGTTTGGGGTGGAGTAATTGGCAGGAGGATTTTGGTAGATTGGATGAACATTTGAGCAGTTTGGTGATGAAAATTGATAATTCAGGTGACTACTTAGGTATTGTGGAGAGGATTGGTGTATTGGAGGTGGAGTTTGGTATCGAGGAAATGAATTTTGAGAAGAGTGAAGGTAGGTTTGGAAGGGTGCAGATTCTCTAGGATTATTACTAAAGGGTCTCTTCTTATCCGGTGTATAGGAAATAGATGACACATCCTCTCTCCTCTTCCTTGGTAATCCTGAGAATCCAACTGAATTAGACATATAAGAATCTTCCCTATTCTGAGCCCATCCTTAATAGTCCTCCCTATCTCGACTATCTCAGCAAATTTTGCCATAATAAGCAATATCATTCTGTTATAGAACTCTGGCTCCTGGATGCGTATAAATATTTTGACGACCTCTTTCTTGAACATGGGAGGTCAAACCTTGGCAGCCTCTTTCTGCCATCTATAGGTGTACTCACAACATCTCTCGATAGAATTTTGCTTTATTTTTTCCAAGGAATATTGCTCCGAAACAATCTCGACATTGTAAGCGAATCTCTCAACAAAATCATTGGTCATAGCATTCTAACTATCCCATTAGTCCATTTCTTGGGAAGTAAACTATTCCTAGGCCTCCCCGCTCAAGCTCTGACTAAAAAGTCTCATCAATAACGCCTCATTCTTTACTACACCTACAAGCTGATCACAATAGGCTTTCAATTGGGTGAGAGGATTTCCAACTCCGTCGAAAATACCAAACTTTGGTATTTTGAATTCTTCTGAAAGGTTTAAATAAGGATGCATACACAGATTCTCATAGTTCAATCCTATAACATATAGTGCAATATGATATTGTTTCATAGCCTTTGCAGTTTCCTCCTTTATGCTCAATTTGGTCATTTCTTTCTTAGCCTTCCACTCTTTTTCCTTCTCCTCATAATAATCAATTTCTGGGTATGTGGCATATGGAATATATGGCTCAAGAAGGATGGAAATATAGAAAGAAGCTTTAAGAAGTGAGTGTTGAGTGGGAGGTAGGTTATGGATGTGTTATTCTTTATCCTTTAGAGGGGCTATTTGGGGATTAGTAGTATTAGGGTTATGAGGAGATATAAAGGCTTGTATGTTGTTGGTATTGGGATTTTGTAGCGAAGGAGATGTATGGTGTGAAGAGCTGGCATGATATGCATCAATAGTAGGGGTGTTTTGAACAGAAATAAAGGGTGGATTATCCAAGGTAGGTTCACAAGTTGGGTTTAGATGAGGAAAGGGGAGTAGAGGCCTCTTATCATTAGGACGGGGAAGGTTAGCAAAAATGACCAAGTTCATCAACTCTTGGGCCTTTTGCATCTCAATCCTCATCTCAGCTACTTGCTATATAAGCTACACAATTAACTTGTTTTGCTCAGCAATAACAGGATCTACTACGATAATTTTAGTCAAGCCCATATCCTCATTGTTTCCGGCCATAGTTGTCTTTGATGAGTCTTGATCGGGGAAGGAACCTTTGCGAACCTTTGATCAGGCAAAGTGTGGATGGTTGGTCAGCTTATCAATACAGATCAATTCTAATTACCTGACAAAAGAAAAACAACTTAAAAGACAAGTATATTAGTTTCTTTGAATTGACATGTAATACTAGATAGCACACATGAACACACAACAGCTATAACAGGTAGCACAAAAATTGTTATTGCGTGTCCTAAATGCAGGTGGCCCTTTTATGCCTGGGGTAGGCCTATATGCCAAATATACGAGATTATAGATATAAGTCATTGAGACAAATCGAGTTTGAAAGATAAAAGATCAAATACTAATAAAAGAGTACATGGCTAGGATTAATTACAAGGTCAATATTAAGATTACAATAACATAGCATAAGGAAACACTAAGACTTGGCCTAGATTTGCTTCTGATCAAGATGGTAGAGCAGATGAGGATGACGCTTCAATATTGTTCGGTCCCCCTTCCACATTCTTCAAATACTGCATTATATTCTCCATTTGAACCCACATCTCTAGAGTGATTGTGTTAGTACCGAGATGAGTATGTCATATCCAAATCGTCATTTTGACATCTTCAAAACCTTGATCACATTCTAGGCTTATGCTATAGTGGACCTCTCGAAGCCTGATATTCTTGAGTTATTCTTGCCGGTCTATTTCCTAGCTCTGTACTGATAACATTATCCCACTCATGTAGAATCTCTCTAACTCTAGGGACTTTAAAGTCCGATCCAAAGAAAATTTCATAAAATCACGTGTCTGCTCGAAGAGGAATTAAAAAAAACTAAGTGGCAACATAATAATATAATAAAAGAAAGAGTAGATCAACACAAATGATTCATCTTTGGGGATTCAATCAAGTTAACAACAACAACAACAACAACTGTAGGAGCACGCATATAGGAACATAAGGCTGAAGTCCTTTTAACCCAATAAGCTTGATGTAGTATGACCCTCTACATCTTACATAAACAATGAAGCATGAAAGTAGTGGATACTTCCATTGAATTTGGTCGCTAGTACGGGAAACCAAGATTTCATGCCAATTACTAGTACCAATTGGAGCCACGAATTGTTTCATCCTATTATAAAAATTGTCAATGCGATTGGTATCACTATAACATATGTCCACCATGTTTTCACATTGGTAGAAATGTTCTATGGCCCATATTTGCAAAAGAAGATTACAACCTTCGAAGAAGTTTGTTTCTCCTCTTTTACATTTCCCAAGAGCTCAGAGTATTTCTGCTAAAAATATGGGAACTAAGGTGAGTTCTTCACCATCAACTCCCTCAAAAAGTGCTCTAGCCACAGAACATATACAAGTATTAATCTTTCCTTGTTCTCTTGGAAACACTAAAGTCCCAAGTAAAACCACAGCAAATGCAATATGTCACCTAGCTTGCCTATGGCCAAAAGTGCAAGAGAATTCTTTTTTGAACAATTTGTAGCTATCTGGATGCCCATATCTCTCGTATAAATAATCTAAATAAACCCAATTGTGTTCAAAGCATCTCAACTTTTTGATATTCTTCAATCCTAAGTAATGAAGAAATTTTCTTCCTAATTAACTATGTGGAACAATTTGACCTCTCTTTTGATATTTCAAACCGATGAAATAACTTATTTCCTCCAATGTAGGTGTTAACTCAAAGTCACTAAACATAAATACGACATGATTGGGATACCAAAATGAAACCAATATTCTAATTATGTGCTTGTCTGGAGAGATACTGAATAACTTAGTGAGGAACCCCTCCCTTTTCGTAATAGTTAGTTTCTCACCAAGGCTGAGACCTCCCCACCATGCTTTCAATTTGTATGGGATACCTTCCATCATCCTAATTTGGGGAATTGGTGGGATAACATCCATCCTAAAACACAAAGTAAAGATTAAAAAAAAAAACAATCTCCAAACTCATTATGTCAAAATCAGACTTGGATCCATCTATCATGATCACGTTGCATTGAACATGCTTTTTTGGTCGTTGGGTTGTGAAACCCATCGACCTATGACAGATTTCCTAAATGTGGAGTTGATGTCGAACATCAACTCACCTAAGATATATGCATGCATGACCTAAATCAATAGGGGTGGTATAGCTCTATCTTATGTTTTCTAATATTTTGCTTACTAGACAATAGGTTCTCGAGTGGACAACTCGAGTGAGAAGGCTACGTGACACATGGAAAAAGATCCAGAAACTCTCCGAATGTGTCAACTCTCCTAAATTTTGGATTTTTGTTTTGAAAGAAATTTACGGGTGCGCAAAGAACACCTCACGTGTATATGTAATAGTGTCAAGTTTCCAGAATTAGAGAAAATATGAGTGGAAGACAGTTCATATTCGAATTAATAGATAAACCAAATAATGAAATTAAAATTACTAAATATTACAAACCGAATAGTTAGTCAAACAACGTCATCTAATGGTTGGAACCGAATCAATCCCCAGCAGATTCGCCATTTTGTTATATGGAAAAATGACTTTGGGTTTTTAAAATTCGGTTTATTACTCAATTGGTTTAAGTAAATCAAATTTTCAAAATTTAAACAGAGTTGCCAGTCAATTTTTAGAAAAAATAAAGAAAAACTATAAAATATTTTAAAAGACTTAAACAGAAAAAATCTTTTAAAAATCTAAAGAAAGGGTTCGGGTTCACATTTCCACTTCGAGAAGGTTTTACACACTCGAAATGGCCGCTAACACGCGGTTATCCGGTGATTAGACTTAGTTTGACTAACTTTTAAAATAATAATTTAAAGGTAATAAAACTAAAAATAAGCTAAGTGATATTTTGAAGAAAATAATTGCCTAACCTTGGAAAAATTGATTTAGTATAAAATTCTAACTAAGATATCCAAGCCAGCTCAAAAGAAAGTAAAATTTATCAAAAATTGACTTAGTAAAGATGATTTCAAAATTATGAATTTTGAAGCTTAAGATTTGTAGGAAACACCTTTTGAACAAATTAATGATTTGAAATTTTTTAAAAAAAAACTAAGTGGCAACATAATAATATAATAAAAGAAAGAGTAGATCAACACAAATGATTCATCTTTGGGGATTCAATCAAGTTAACAACAACAACAACAACAACAACAACAACAACAACAACAACAACAACGACAACGACAACGACAACGACAACGACAACGCCAACGACAACGACAACGACAACGACAACGACAACGCCAACGACAACGACAACGACAACGACAACGACAACGCCAACGACAACGACAACGACAACGACAATGACAACGACAACGACAA
This sequence comes from Solanum virginianum, assembly GCA_000787875.1. Lineage (NCBI taxonomy): Eukaryota > Viridiplantae > Streptophyta > Magnoliopsida > Solanales > Solanaceae > Solanum > Solanum virginianum. The sequence goes on along the minus strand of DF358983.1, from coordinate 53,958 downwards.
CGACAACGACACAACGACAACGACAACGACAATGACAACGACAACGACAACGACAACGACAACGACAACGACAACGACAACAACAACGACAACAACGACAACAACGACAACAACGACAACAACAACAACAACAACAACAACAACAACAACAACAACAACAACAATAACAACAACAGAGACAAATAAGAAAATAAACAACAATACTTCATACCATGAATACCTATCATGGCAACTGACAAACATATTCAAAATCAAATTTTTTTGAAAAGAAAAACCAATTACACTTATAATTCTTTTATGAGTCTAAAGTTAAATTGAAAGAATGAAGTAACATGTAATAGATATCATCCTATTCAACTCCTAGACACTAAATAATGTAACAGTAATCACATATTCAAAAATCTAATAGATTTGAACTAAAGAAAAAAAAATAAAACCCGACAAAAACAACCACTAGATATCTAAAAATCTAAAGGAACAAGACATAAATACACACAAGCAATTACCTGAATGTAAGTGTTTCAAAGCAAAATAAAACACTTTCGACAGATGAGTAGACCACACTTATACTACAGTTAATCAATGCAACTAACTAACACAATATTAAGCACGAAATATTATGTAAAGAATCCTATAGATTTTTGTGAGTTATGATTCCTGTGGATAGAGGCCTTATTGTCATAATACTACTAACCATGAGTTGCAAAAAAAAGGACTTCAACTTAATATTCTAAACACAATTAATTTGCATAAGATGAGGCTTAAACATGCTTACTAAGTCAAAATCAAACAGACGTAAATAAGCATGAAAGCAATGATTTTAATCGATCTTAGATGAGGTAAACTGACTCATATGTTTTAAAGACCTTGCTTTTGAAGCTAAAAAAACCTAGACAGTGAACCGTGAAAAGAACTAAGAGGAAAAAGTGACCCATTCCAACAGCAAGGTAATGTTTTCAGACTCGACTTTGAACAATAACTCAAAATTCCAGAAATTAAAAGAGGACATTTAGAGTGCAAATGAAGAGTTCAAAAACGAGGTAGTGTGAGCTCAAAACAAACAGGATAAATAAGTGAAGCAAAGCTAGGAGGAATCATGGAATCCCAATTTATGATATACTTGATTTCGAATAACAACTCTTGCATTCAAACGAGGATAAACATCAAAATAGAGAACACAACCACAAACTTCAAAGTTTTTGGAGGCGAAAAGGATTCATTGAGGCATGAAACTAACTCAAACTAAGGAAATTCAATATCACATTAAACTCAAGCAAAGAATACATGAGAGAAATAGTCAAGCATATCAAATAATATCAAACTAAAATAAAGCTTAGCATGAAAATTAAGATATATGAAAGCAAGTAACCCAAGAAGCTTGACTTTTCAAGCTTATTTACTGTAAATTGAAATTCCGAGGAGGGAAGGATGAAGACCAAACTCAAATCATAAGATTATGATAGCAACTAAATAAATGGATTAACCATGCTCCCCAAACGGATTAAGAAAGTAGAAACAGTATAGAAACAAAGGTACACAAACAAGAGAATATGTAACCTTAGAAATTAATTACCTAAGAACTCATATGACCATTTATGACCCAAGGCTTGGATTTCTTGAAGAACCAGACAAAACCAGGAGCAAAGTGATTCTATATCACATTAAATGACTTGTATTTCACAGCAGAAAGACTGCAATTTACAAAGGAAACTAAAACCCAAAAGCAAGCTACAACATATTAATACCTTAAATACTAGTAGACCAATCAGATTCATTAGTCACAGGCTGCATTTTATCTAACACTAGACTAAAACAGGTTGGAACGACATCTTAAGATAGAAGTAGAGAGGGAGACATAGAAAAACTTCACGACACATGCTTATATATTTGTGGTTATTTCATCAACAAATCAGGCTTCAAGTTAAGAACATGACTGTTAGAGTATGAAACCCCAAAAAAGATCGCTTTTGAAACCTTACCTTACTAGAAGAGCCTAAAATTGATTGAGACACATCACACATAAGAAAGCATGAAATCAATCACATGGAATAGACCCTCAACACTTAAACAAATCTGAAAACATCTCAACTACCAACACCAACAAACCCATAGTATCAATTTGCCATAGCAGGGTATCCCGAACTAAGTGCAAATATGAAAAAAAAAACTCCAATATAATTTCAAAATTTGCATTCAAACACAATATATGAGACTTGAAATAGAAAATGAGATTGAAATATTCCCTCTATCGGAGCAGCTAGCTGGGACGATGAAATTGATGAAACTTTCACCACCCAAAATATAATCCGAAACCTGAATCTTACGGCTTCAAGAACTCTTTCAAGGTTGAATCGATTTCTATGGAATTACTTCGCAAAAAATAGGAATTTATGTCTCTTCTTCGGTTGCAATCACGACTAATTAAATGTAATCAAATTGAATTTAATTGACTAATTTGACTACAAGAAGAATTAATGTAAATTAAGTAAAGAGCTTTTGAAAATTAATAACCTGAGATAATTAAATTAATTACAAAATAATCTCCTAAAAAAATTAAATTTACTCGAGAATTTTTTTTTTTTGCATTTTTGGAAGCTAATTATTTCAAATTGTTAAAATTAAAAGCTCAATGATTAATTTAAACTGTGGAGGGTAAAAATTGGATGTTAGCACCTTTATGTGCCGAGGAAGGATCTAGCTTTCATGTCAAATGATACAAAATCGAGAAGCCTTACATACCTCATTGTACGACCTCGTTATTACCTCGAAGTGACCTTCTTTTCCCCTAAATACTTGTATACAATAGAGTAGGTGATAAACTATTATTAGAAGCTAATAAATGCATCTTGGCAGCCCAAATTCATAAGAAAGAACAACGCACGAGGAGCAAGTCTATAATTATCAACCCGAGCATATTCTTTCAACCTTTCCCCCTCTAATCATATTTTCTAATATACATTCTCATATACATATCATATGTAGCTTCGTTTAGTGCCATAACAGTCTCACAACATCCCACAAAGTACAACACATAATAATTATACACGACATACAAGTAGGCAACATAACATTACGTCCCTTCGCTACATTTCGACGTCAACAATTTCAAACCTGTACCAACTTCAACCAAAATGTTCCCACAATATTTACACATAAAAATAGTCCAAAAATAGTTCTCAAAATAGGTGGAGGACATGAGATAATAGTCCTCAATCAATCATCCCACAATTTCTACTAACATCACATTTAGGATAACACACTAAAACTTGATTGTTTACGTAGAACAAAATAGTACAGTGACCATTCTACATCATTACAAAACTAAAACTCATAAGAAAAGCAACCTCCCTTCATATTCAAGCCATCCAAGAAGAGAAAAGTTCCCAAATAAACAAGAAAAAGTGTACAACAATCTTTGGAACACATGTTGTCCGAAATTTCAGCAAAAGTACAACTAGCCTAGTCTCTTGTGTTTCATAACAAAAATCATACTAAACACATAGGTATCTTTACTTACCTTTACCTTCAAGGCATAGGGCTTCTCCAAGAACCCTAAAAGTCTCTTGTGGCTGCTTTACAAGGTTAAGAAAGAGTAGAGAGAAAACTTAAGAAAGCTGAATATTTTTGTCTGTGTTAAATAACTTGAAGTGGCTGATTTGTAACTCCTTTTAAAGGGACATTCATGGTCGACTTCCTCTTGAACTTTTGAACACATCTTAATAAGCTAGTGATGCAGCAGCTTGGCCCTTTCACTTGGGCCTCAATGGGTTTCAATTGGTTGGGCCTTGGCTGCCCATTTTTCCTCTTTTCCCTTCACTTAGTTTGGGCCCAAATTGTCAAGTAGGTTATAAATATACTTGGGCCCTTTTATTACTCATCTTGGGCTGTAAAAACTATCTATTTACGATGCTAAAACATGAGCTAAAGTTACATTATTAACACAGACTTTATTCATTATCAGACTTGGATAAATTCGGTATCGGGCCTCGTCTCCGTCTACCTAGCCTATTTAAGCTAAGCACGTAGGTGCCTCACCTACTAGCTTGCTAAGTCCTACAAGCACCTCATTTCTTTCACTTTATGTCAGGTTGCGATTCCCTTAATTTGACTTAAAATATATATACACTCACTCGTCTTAAGTGTTCGACATACATATAGCCTTCTAAGCTGAAGTTCAAGCACTTTTATAAATAGGTGTTGATTTGACCAAGCCATATCATGTTCTATTTGCATAGTACTAGTACATGTGAGATGTGGGGTGTTACATCCTCCCCCCTTATGGACATTCATCCTCAAATATTAGCATAACTGGATAGCTTAACTAAGTTCAAACCTTTACTTAAATAAGCTTTTGACAACACAATAAACATTCAAACACACGTACTTATTAATGCCCCAATTCTACATATTGGACTTTCTCTTTAGCTTCGAATAAGTAAGGGTACTTAGATATCATCACTTTCTCAGCCTCCCATGTTATCTCTTCTGCTTGCTGGTTTCTCCAAAGTACTTTTACTGAAGCTATTTCATTATTTCTTAGCTTTGTAACTTGACGATCTAGAATAGCAATAGGTACCTCTTCATAGGTGAGATCTTCTGTAACCTGCATATCTTCCACATGAGTGATCCGGGATGGGCCACCTATGCATTTTCGAAGCATTGAGACATAAAAAACTAGATGAACCATTGAAAGCTCTTGGGGTAGCTCTAGTTCATATACAACCTGCCCGAATCTCTTAATAATCAAGAAATTTGAGACATAAAAAACTAGATGAACCATTGAAAGCTCTTGGGGTAGCTCTAGTTCATATACAACCTGCCCGAATCTCTTAATAATTTTATATGGCCCCATATAATGTGGGCTCAGTTTTTCTTTCTTTCAAAATCTCATAACCCCTTTCATTGGAGACACCTTTAAGAATACCTAATCTCCTACTGAGAATTTTAGTCCTCTCCTTCTAGCATCCGCATATGATTTGTGATGACTTTGGGCTGTTTCTAGCTGCTATTGTATTACCTTAACTTTTTCCATGGTGTGTTGTACTAGATCTGGCCCAAGCAAGGTAGCTTCACCCACTTCAAACCATCCGATTAGAGACCTATATTTCCTTCCAAACAATGCTTTATAAGGTTCCATCTTAATGCTTCAATGGCAGCTATTATTATAGCCAAATTCAATAAGTGGAAAATGGTCCACCCAACTACCCTTGAAGTCCAATGCACAAGCTCATAACATATCTTCAAGTGTTTGAATAGTGCATTCTGGTTGGCCATCTATTTGATTGTTAAAAGCTATAAATTCACTTGTGTCCCTAAACCAAATCTTCAACTGTTTGAATAGGGCATTCTATTTGACTATCTGTTTGAAGGTGAAAAGCTGTACTCAAATTCACCTGTGTCCCTAAACTCCTTTGGAAGGACTTCCAAAACTTTGTGGTGAATTGAGCTCCCCGATCAGATATAATGGAGATTGAGACCCCATGTAGCCTGACTATCTCTTTAAGGTATAACTTTGCATACTCTTCAGCCATATAGTCACTCTTAACTGGCAAGAAGTGTGCTGACTTTGTGAGTCGATCAACTATTACCCATATGGAGTCAAAACTTTGAAATGGGCGAGGCAACCCAGTAATAAAATCTATATTGATCACATCCCACTTCCATGTTGGAAGCTCTATACACTACATATAACCTCAAGGATTTTGGTGCTCTACTTTGACTTTTTGGCAATTTGCATGTTGAGCCAAAATTCTGCAAGATCCTTTTACATGCCTCCCCACCAAAACATCCCCTTTAGGTCAGGATATATCTTAATTGATCCTGGATGGATGGAATATCTTGAAAGATGGGCTTCTTTCATTGTCCTCTTTCTTAGTCCATTAATATCAGACACATATAATCTATTTTGGGAATAAAGTACTCCAGTTGGTGTAAGCTCAAAGCCCTTTATCATACCCTGACTCACCTTTTCCTTAAGTCATCATAGAATAGGATCCTCAAATTACTTTTCTTTCACCTTCATTACTAATGAAAACTCTGTATCATTATGTACATCCATCCCTCCCTTTGGAGATTCAAGAAGGCGAACTCCCAAACTAGCTACTTGATGTAGATCCTTAGCCATTCCTTGACTTACCACTCTCTGTTCACCAATATTCATGATTGCCTTACGACTCAGAGCATCAACTACCACATTTGCTTTCCCCAGATGGTATTGTATATCAATATCATAATCCTTTCTTAGCTCTAGCCATCTCTATTGTCTTAAATTTAGGTCTTTCTTCTTAAAGATGTATTGTAGGCATTTATGATCAGTATATATATCAATAGGAATCCCATATAAATAGTAATGCCATATTTTTAAAGCAAACACAACCACTGCTAGTTCAATTCAAGTGTTAGGTAGTTTTTCTCATGCGGTCGTAGTTTTCTAGAGGCATAAGTAATTACCCTACCATGTTGTATCAATACATACCCTAAGCCAACTTCTGAAGCATTGCAATATACTGCATACCCCTCGGTACCTTCTGGAAGTACTAACACAAGTGCAGAAGTTAGCCTGGCCTAACCCAACTCCTGAAGCATCGCAATACACTCCATACCCCTCAGTACCTTCTGGAAGTACTAGAACAGGTGTAAAAGTTAGCTTATTTTTCAACTCTTGGAAGCTTTTTTCACATGCATCATTCCATTGGAACTTAGTTTCCTTATGTGTCAACTTTGTTAGAGGTGTAGAAATAGAAGAAAAACCTTTAACAAACCTTCTATAATAACCTGCCAACCCTAGGAAGCTTCGAACTTCCATGGGTGTTGTTGGCCTTGGCCAATCTTTCATAACCTCAATCTTTTGTGAATCAACACTTATTCCCTCATTGGACACAATATGACCCAAGAATGCCACTGATTTTAACCAAAATTTGCATCTAGAAAACTTGGCTTACAACAATCGATCACGAAGAACTTGTAATACCTGTCGTAAGTGATTTGCATGGTCCTCTTTTGATCTTGAATATACCAAAATATCATCTATAAATACTATCATGAACACAACCAAGAATGGCTAGAATACCCTATTCATCAGATCCAGTCGATACACATTCTCAAGGTGCCATCCTTTTTACATACAAATAACACTGGTCCACTCCATGGGGACACACTAGGACTTATAAAACCCTTCTCCAATAAGTCTTTTAACTACTCTTTCAATTCACATAATCCTACCTAGACTATTTTATATGTAGGAATGGAAATAGGTTGGGTGCCTAAAAGTAAGTCAATACCAAAATCTACTTCTCGTTCTGGGGGTAAACCTGCTCTGACTCATAAGGCAATCATGAATATTGATGATTAGACCATGGTAAGTCAAGGAATGGCTAAGGATCTGCGTCAATTAGCCAGTTTGGGAGTTCGCCTTCTTGAAACGCCAAAGGGAGGGATTGATGTGCATAATGTTGCAGAGTCTTCATTTGTAATGGAGGTAAAAGAAAAGAAATTTGAGGATCCTATTCTATGATGACTTAAGGAAAAGGTGAGTTAGGGTATGATGAAGGACTTTAAACTTACACTAACTAGAGTACATTATTGCCAAAATAGATTATGTATGCCTAATATTAATGGACTAATAAGGAGGATAATGGAAGAAGCCTATCATTCAAGATATTCCATCCATCCAGGATCAATTAAGATGTATCCTGACCTGAAGGGGATATTTTGGTGGGGAGGCATGAAAAAGGACCTTGCAGAATTTGTGGCTCAAAGTCCAAATTGCCAACAAATCAAAGTAGAGCACCAAAACAGCTAGGAGGTTATATGCAGTATATAGAGCTTCCAACATAGAAGTGGAATGTGATCAATATGAATTTTGTTACAGGGTTGCCTTGCTCATTTCAAAGGTTTGACTCCATATGGGTAATAGTGGATCGACTCATAAAGTCAGCACACTTCTTGCAAGTTAAGAGTGATTATACGGTTAAAGAGTATGCAAAGTTATACCTTAAAGAGATATTCAAGCTACATGGGTCCCAGTCTCCATTACATCTGATCGGGGAGCTCAATTCGCCATGAAGTTTTGAAAGTCCTTCCAAAGGAGTTTAAGGACACAAGTGAATTTACAGCTTTCCACCCTTAAATAGAGGTCAAGCAGAACGCACTATTCAAACACTTGAAGATATGTTGCGGGCTTGTGCTTTGGACTTCAAGGGTAGTTGGGTGGACCATTTTTCACTTATTAAATTTTCCTATAATAACAGCTACCATTGAAGCATTAAGATGACACCTTATGAAGCTTTGTATGGAAGGAAATGTTAATCTCCAATTGGATGGTTTGAAGTGGGTAAAGTCACCTTGCTTAGGCCAGATCTAGTACAAGAAGCCATGAAAAAAGTTAAGGTAATAAAACAGTGGATAGAAACAGCCCAAAGTTGTCATAAATCATATACGAATGCTAGAAGGAGAGGACTGGAATTCTCAGTAGGAGATTGGGTATTCTTAAAGGTGTCTCCAATGAAAGGGGTTATGAGATTTGGAAAGAAAGAAAAACTGAGCCCACTTTATATAGGGCCATATAAAATTATTAAGAGATACGGACAGGTTGATATGAACTAGAGCTACCCCAAGAGCTTTCAATGGTTCATCTAGTTTTTCATGTCTCAAAGCTTCGTAAATGCATAGGTGACCCATCCCGGATCATTCCTATAGAGGATATCCAGGTTACAGAAGACCTTACCTATGAAGAGGTACCTATTGCTATTCTAGACCATCAAATTAAAAAGCTTAGTAATAAAGAAATAACTTTAGTAAATGTACTTTGGAGTAACCAGCAAGCAGAAGAGATAACATCGGAGGCTAAGGAAGCGATGATATCTAAGTACCCTTACATATTTGAAGCTAAAGAGTAAGTACATGTAGAATTGGGGCATTAATAGGTATGTGTATTTGAATATTTATTGCTTTGTCAAAAGCTTATTTAAGCAAAGGTTTGAACTTAGTTGAGCTATCCAATTATGCTAACATTCGAGGACAAATGTTCCTAAAGGGGAGGATGTAACACCCCACATCTCACATGTACTAGTCCTATGCAAATAGAACATGATATGGCTTGGTCAAATCAGCACCTAATTTTAAAAGTGCTTGAACTTTAACTTAGAAGGCTATGTGTACGTATATCTCTTAAGACGAGTGAGTATATGTATGTTTTAAGTCAAATTGAGGGGATCGCGGCCTTACATGAAGTGAAAGAAATGAAGTTCTTGTAGGACTTAGGAAGCTAGTAGGTGAGTCACCTATGTGCTTAACTTAACTATGCTAGGTGGATGGAGATGAGGCCCGACATCGAATCTATCCAAGTTCGATAATGAGTAAAGTTTGTGTTAAGGTTGTAACTTTATTCCATGTTTTAGCATCGTCAATGGACAATATTTATCTCCCAAGATGAATAATAAAAGGGCCCAAGTAAAGGGAAAAGAGGGAAAATGGGCAGTCAAGGCCCAACCAATTGAAACCCATTTAGGTCCAAGTGAAAGAGTCAAGCTATTGCATCTCCACCTTGATAAAATAAGGCTGAAAATGCCTAAGTAAGTCAGACAAGAAGCCCCTTTAAGAAGGATTGAAATTACCTCCTTCAAGTCATTTAACTTAGAAAAAAAATCAGCTTTCACAAAGTTTTCTCTCTACTCTTTCTTAGCTTTACAAAGCAGCCATAATGAAACTTTTAGGATTCTTTGAGAAGCCCTACACCTTGAAGGTAAAGGTAAGTAAAAATACTTGTATATTTAGTATGGTTTCTTTATGATAAACAAGAGAGTAGGCTGGTTATACTTGTTCTAAAATTTTGGAGTACACTTTTCTAGTTTATTTGGGAACTTTTCTCTTCTTGGTTGGATTGATTATGAAGGGAGGTTGTTATTCTTACTAAATTTTTGTTCTGTAATGATGTAGAAAGGTCATTGTACTATTTTGTTCTACGTAAATAATAATGAATATGTAAGGCAGGAAGTATTGTATATGCATTAATAACTCAAATGAAATCATGCATTGGTGTAAGGATAAGATAACACCTTAGTCATATTGTGGAATCACGTACTTTATGTCTTTTTTATTACTTTACCTTTCTTTACTATATATTCTGTGCATAACATGTGATACAAATAACCAGTTGATCAGTGATAAATCTGGTCATAATATTGGAGCTGTAGGACCATAGATATAGCATGTGACATGTAAATAACTATACAAGACAATACCATAATGAAAATAGTAGGTTACATAGATAATGAAATGCATAGGAGAGGAAATAACTCATGAACTTTATTAGAAATAAGAACACATGTATCTTGGTATCCAAGTATGTATGCAGATCTGAAAATTACTATGTGAGGGAGCATATGAACATGTAAAAGAGTGGAGACACAGTTATTAGTTATGTCAGAGTTGGTAAGTACCTTTATGTGCCAAGGAAGTATCTACGTTTCATGCCAACTGATACGAAATAGAGTAGTCTTACATACCTCATTGTATGACCTCGTTATTATCTTGAGGTAACCTCCTTTTCCCCTAAATACCCTACAATAAAGTAGGTGATAAAATTAGTATTAGCGGCTAATAAATACATCTTGGCAATCGAATCTCATAAAAGAACAACACACGGGCAACAAGCATGTAATTATCAACCCGAGCGTATTCTTTCAACCTTTCTGCCTTTAATCGTATTTTCTAATAGGTGTTCTCATATACATATCATATGCAGCTTGTTTTAGTGTCATTACAGTTGCACAACAGCCCAAAAAGCAAAACACATAACAATTATACATAATATACTAGTAGGAAGCATAACATTACGTCCCTTCGCTACATTTCAAACTTTTGTCACCTCCCAAGGTCCCATTAGGGCGGACTGGCACCCATTTTTGATAAGGCTCGGGAGAGCCAACATATAACCATGCGCTTTTTATAAATGTTACAAAGGGTTTCCATGTTCAATATGCATTCAAGAAAGTAAATGATAATAACAAGCCAAAAGGAAATGCATATGACTAGGCCGTTGGAGCCACATTGTCTAAAGTACAAGACATGACCACACTTTACTTTACATTGTCTACAAAGCCTCTACATAAGGAACACGTCTGATAAGGGTCGAGACAGGCCCCTCCTCATAACTAAATATATAATACAAAAATATAAGCTCTAGACACACAAAGCCCCAAATAACCTGGAGTTCAGTAACAACAGTTGGATATCTTGTACTCCTACTGAGAGATCTACTAGCACCTTTAGTCATATTGTGAAATCACGTACTTTATGTCTTTTTTATTACTTTACCTTTCTTTATTGTATAATTTGTGCATAACATGTAATACAAATGACCAGCTGATCAGTGGTAAATCAATATCAGGATCGTCCCATGCTAGGTTTTTAATGGGATCGACCCATGTTAGGTGATTTTTCCACCCCTGGGCTACCACTTATCAATAAGCAACTTATTTTATTTTTCAATTACTTTTAAGATGATTCTTTTGGTGGTCATAATATTGGAGTTGTACGACCATAGATATAGCATATTTTATGTAAATAACTATACAAGACAATACAACAAAGAAAAGAGTAGGTTACATAGATAATGAAATGCATAAGAGATGAAATAACTCATGAACTTTATTAGCAACAAGAATCCATGTATCTTGGTATCCAAGTATATATGCAGATCTAAAAATTACTATGTATGGGAGCATATAAATATGTAAAAAAGTGGAGACATGGTTATTAGTTATGTCGAAGTCGGTAAGTGCCTTTATGTGTCAAGGAAGGATCTAGGTTTCATGCCAAATGATACGAAATCGAGTAGCCTTACATACCTCATTGTACGACCTCATTATTACCACAAAGTGACCTCTTTTTTCCCTAAATATTTGTCTATAACAGAGCAGGTGATAAACTAGTATTAGTAGCTAATAAACGTATCTTTACAGCTCAATTTCATAAAAAACAAATGCATGGGCAGCAAATGAGGCTCCATTAAGGCCTTGGTCCAACACTACTATATATTCTGTGCATAACATGTGATACAAATAACCAGTTGATCAGTGATAAATCAATAGCTCCATTAAGGCCTTGGTCCAACAAAAACCAAAACCAAATCTCCAAGCTCCATTGAGGTCGTACAAAGTCTGGGTCCTTATATAGGCTTTAAAGGATATACTTAGAACATAAAACATCCAAACACAAGATACAATGCATATTTCATCACTTGAAAATTATAAAGTCATTAAAACTCTTATCGAAACATATTTATATCATTCAAAACATCTAAAATCATTTTCGTACACATGTATACATTTCATGTCATGAAACTCGAGTGAAAGAATTAGGACCACTTGAAAAAAGAAGAACCTAATACCTTAGGCTTGAGTAGATTGGAAAATATAGGGATATCATTTCATCATGTCCTACTCCCATCCCATGTAGCACTCTCCGCATGTTGATTTCTCCAAAGTACCTTAACCAAAGCCACATCCTTGTTATGAAGCTGCTTCACTTGCCTATCCAAAATCTCAACCAGACGCTCCTCATAAGATAAGTTCTCCTCAACCTCAACACCTTCCAAAGGCACAACAGTACTAGGATCACCAACTAACTTCCTCAACATGGACACATGGAAAACTGAGTGAATAGAACTCAAATTCGGAGGCAAATACAACTATAAGCCATACTACTAATCGGCTCAACAATCTCATAAGGACCTACATACCGAGGACTTAACTTTCCCTTCTTTCCAAAATGCATTACACCCTTTAATCATCTTCACCTTCTCCATAGCTTCCAACACCAAATCCGGGCCAATCAAAGCCATTTCTCCAAAATCAAACCACCCCACTAGAAATCTACACTTCCTACCATACAAAGATTCAAATGGTGCTATACCAATGCTAGCATGAAAACTATTATTATAAGCAAACTCAATGAGTAGAAGATAATCATCCAATTACCTTTGAATTCCAATACCAAGCCCTTCACATGCCCTCCAAAGTTTGAATTGTCCTTTTGGCTTGTCCATCGGTTTAAGGATGAAAGGCGATACTTAACCTCACCTTAGTACCAAGTCCTCTTTAAAACAGCCTCCAAAAGTGAGAAGTAAATTGGGTGCCACGATCCGATATGATAGACCTAGGAACACCATGCAACCTCTAATTTTTTTTCCATTTTGACCTAGGAGTGAGTTTAGGTCACTTTTGTACTGAAATAAATTTTCTCTGTAATGTGGAGAGATCGCACGTGCACTCTTCTGAAAATGCAAAAAATTATTTTTCGATACGGTTGATCTAAAAATTAAAAGTGACCATTTTTCACACAATTTTGCCTCCTGATTAAGAATTTCCAAAGAGAATTCGAATAACACGTTATGCAAGGCATCTTTCATAAGGTCATAAGAAGATATTTTGAGAGGTGTTACATCTCAATAGTCTTTTTCTCTCAAATAGAATAAACTAATAAAAGATATCTAATAGTCTTAAGAGTATGCTGGAGCAACAAATGACTACCTCTAAATTGTCAATAGCTAGATCAAAAAGAGGGAGAATAACGTTAGTAGGATTCAGGATCACAACCTATATGCATGTATAGAATAAGAAAAGGTAAGTACCACGATACCCAACAAGAAGACCTAATCATAGGTAGATAATAAAGAACTAAGCACTCCTTCCATCCCAACCACATACCTCCAAACTACAAAACCTGCACACAGGAAAGGCTAGTATACACAATATAGATACTGTAAACAATATTGCAATCACATATCACTATGTCTCAAAAGTCCAGTCTTCTCAATATACAAGGTTCAACTCATTAAATACATATCACAACACCTCAATAGTTCGGTCTTGACAATATACAAGTTTCAAGTCATTCAATGCATCAGACTTAGTATATATATCAACTTTTAAGTAAGGAAATGATATGACATGGAATGAAATGCAAGTAATACAATGCAAATATCAAATAATCATGATGCACATATTTCCTAAGATACACATTTGCCGACATAATCAGATTAGAACCTTTGGGATCCAAACATCAACCATGTATCCACTGAAATCATTTTCCTTCAACAATTACTTTCATATCTAGCTGGAATCATTTTCCTTTAGCTTTTCATTTCTTTTCTTTCTTTTTCTATCTGGAACCATTTTCTTTCAGCTTTTCATTTATTTTCTTTTCTTTTCTTTTTCTGGCAAGAACCATTTTCCTTTGGCTTTTCATCAAAAATGGAGCATCAAACAAATGTATATCATCACAACATAAATATCACATTTACATGTATAAGAATATGCAAGATGTCCACATGAATCATTTATTCAATAATCAATAATTTTTCTTATGGTTCTTTCAACACTTGTGTCATCATCAACACATTACGTAGTAATCACATCATACTGTAGCTTAAGTTATTCAATACCTTTTGTCATCATAACTTAGGACTATTCATCATTTTAAGTCCATATTTCACAAGCACTTAGTTCAACAATTTCAACAATGCCTCAAAATATGCATATAGGTCAACATTTCACATAATTCAATAGACAATTCTATGTAACATAATTCAAAATTCAATAATTAGTACACCATGAACAATTTTACATTCTCATTAATTGGCATTACGAGCCTAATTCAAAATGTTAATTCATAAGTCTTGATCAATAACAAATAAGAATAAATTCACAAATCAATTCATACATGTCATCACTTCCACCATCCCATTACCCAATCATATCTGCTAGAATAATTCACTAATCCCCAAATTTCAATACCAAGTTCAATCAAACTCAACAAGGTTTAGAAATCACTTGCCTCAAATTAGCCAAACAACCTCTCCTGCAAAAGTGTGTTCCCTTTTTGGATGAAATCCAAAGCTACATCATCTACTAAAAAATGAATTTACAATCAGAATTTGAAGCTAACAATACAAAAATCAAGAAACTTGGGGAAAGGGGAAAATTTGTCCAAAGATTCACTATCAGAAATCAAAGCTAAAATCTAGAAATTTTTAGATGAAAATGTTCTCTCATGATCAGGAAACCATCGAGGAAAACCAATTCAAACACGGAGTTGAAATAAGCTCATAATCATCAATTTCATGAAAAACTCAAGTTCATAAAAATCCCTAATTTTCTCAATTGAATGCTCTAAATTTGAAGTTAAAATGAAGAGATAATTAATGAATAATAATCAAGGGAGTGGAAAATATCTTTTGTCAATGAAAAGCCTTCAAGAAATCAAGTAAAAGTCATTCAATTGAGCTCTCAAAATTTTTAATGGAAGAAATGTTCAAAAATGGACGTCTGGGTTTGAAAATCCCTTCTAATGTCGTTATAGTGACACCTGCAAAATAGGCGAGCATCGTTAAAGTGATGCCTTTGCCACTATAACGAAGCAAGCCTCGCTTTAGCAATTAGGCCCTCACTATAGCGAGGCATGAACACTAGAACACAAAAAATCTTTTTCAATCAATTTCAAAACTCAGAATCAACCCTCGAGATTCATTTGGAACCCCATACACACAAATCATATATGTAACCCTACTAAATTCAACATTCTGAACTCAATAGGATTATTAGAAATTGAATCCAAGGGCTCCTTGACCTGAATTCTAGTTAAGTACTTTAAACCTAATTTAGGCCACTTGGAACATAAAAAATGATACTAGGACACTCCAAAATTAAGAAAAACTATTTTTAATACTAAAATCACCTCATGAGACCATTGGAACCATCAAAAAATTAATCAGAAGATCGAAACTCAAAATGATGACTAAATTCAAACCAAACTCAAATTTTAACTCAATTTCCAACTCTGAATCTAATTGTGACAACTATCCTATGCCAATTTTTACATTTTAAAACTGATAGAATCGACAAAATGTAGTTTTGAGACTTGAATCTTTGAATTACTTAAAATTTCAAAATCAAGCAATACAAACATTGGAAATTTAATCTTTGGAAAAAATCTCATCTTTTATAAATAATTCTCAAAAACCAATATCTAAAATCAATTAGACATGACTTGAGGCCGCTATTGGAAGGAGAAAATAGTAATTTTGTTGAAAAAGTTAAAGTTACTTTCAGGATCATTACACCAAGATTGGTGTCACATGTACAAGCCTCTACTATAACTATTGATAAAGAAAACATATATAACTCTCAAGGTCTTTGATTCTCAAAAAGGACAAAAACAACAAGTAAATAGAAGTCTAAAGAGTCCACTAAAATGAACTAGTTGCTACCTCTCAAACTGTTATCAAGTTCGATCTAAAATGAGAACAAATGTCAATTGGAATTAGGTTCACAACCTACACAAGTGTAAAAGTAAGGGTGAGTACCAACCTATATGGTACCTAGGAAGAAGATCCAAACACAATTATTTCTTCCCCACTAACTGAACCTCTATAACTATAACATGAACTTAGAAGAACCATCATACACAATATACATATTCATAATATAAATATACAACATAACAATAGATAACTTTTAATAATTTACTAGAATAAAGTAACCATCATATCACACTTCATAAAAATATCAATAACAATACAATGGGTAAAATAGAATGGGTTGTAATAAGTGCAAATGATACAATGCAATATCAATTAATCATAATGTATGTCTGTCCTACGATACACTATAATAAACCTCCAGGTCATTTCTGTGTTACCTCTTATTTACATCAACTAGAGCTTTTCTATAGTGGCCTTAGGTCATTTATGACTTGCTGACACTTATAGCTCGATCACCTATTGTTTATTCGGACTTTGTGCAATTTTTCATGTTGGAAGGCTTGCTTATAGCTTGAAAAGTCTATTTTGGGTTAAAGTCCTGGTAAATAGCCTCAAAATGGAATTTTGATAGTTGTATCAGCTCTAGAATAGCCAAATTATACTAGAAGTATGGTTAAGTCAAGGCTCGAGGCTTTCAGTGCAAGTTTACACCATTATTAGAGAATAGACTAACAATTGAGTATTAAAGATACGAAACATGGTGTTATTGTTCTACTAGTGTTTTATGTAATTCCAAGTATGTTATTATCACTTGAGGATAGGTTTTCTCGAGGGGGAAGGAGGATGAAATTCCCAATAAGTTGTAATAGTTGAAATACAAGCAAGTCGAGTTAATGTAATTTACATTGAGCATCATCGAGATTTGGGAAAGAAAGAAATTTGGTGATTGTATCAAAAATTGACTTCATAATTTCACTTTAATTAACAAATGGAAGTAAGAGGCCTAGGTGTGCCTAGAATCAAGAAGTCTAAGTGATGAATTTATTATGATGTACTGATTTGGGAGAAGTATATCTCCAAATATTTTTGGAGTTAGGAGACTAAAAGAATATCAAAAGCCTTAGAGTCTAGTTTCTAATGCAACAAACCATTGATCAATATGACATTTGAGCAAAACGTAATAACTATTTTACCGCAGACTATTCAGACAAATTGGGTCATGGATCATGGTCAGGTTGGGCCTCCTTTAAAAGGTGTTTTTGACATTTAAAAAGGGTAAATTTCACCATTTCTTAAAGGGAAAACATCCAGCATCCATTTAATAGTTCTTCAAGACCTTTGAGGTAAGAAAACACCCCCCCTTCTTGCTTGATTCTTTCTTGTCTCAAATTCAGAGAAATATTCTCCTCGTGGCAAGCTTTACTCTATGCTATTTCTTATCATTTTTCATTAGGAACTTCGTATGTTAACTAGTTCTTAATATAATTACTTGGTTGAACCACTTTGAAGTAAGATTGTACATGTAATGGGGTCAAAATTGCATGGCATAAAAATGGAAATTGTTCCCTACAACGTAGGTTTATTTTAGTGCATTTTCTTGAAGTTGCAGATTTGGGATGGTTTTGGACCCTTGAAATAGATTTTTTTTATCAACAAATTGATTCTTTTTTATTAAGATAAGTTTTGTTCAATCACCTCCCTCATATTTTTTTGTTTTATTAGTTTTTAGAGCTACAAGGAAATATTTGGAAACCATGGATCGAGGCAGCCGAGTTGTTATGCTGTTGTGAGCCTTTTGAATTGTATATTCATGTTGTTAATTTGCAGAGGGTTCTGGCAGTTTTCCCTACGCGTTCATAGAGTACAAGTTTTCCCTATATAAATGGCAATTTCAAAATTTGGCTTTGTCATGATCTGGCCCTAAGGCCTAGAGTGACATGGAAAATGGGAATTCGAGAGTCCTTAAACAAGCCTTATAGCATCCATATACACAACATTGGTTTGGAAGCACATAATCGAACAACAAACACATAGTTCTATAAGGCGGGTAAGTATGACTCATGCTATAGGGATGTCATATGGATTGCATGGATTCACATAACATATATGAACTAAGGGGCGGGTAAGTATGACTCACACTATAGGGATAGAAGGGACTTAGGACTTTTCATATTGCCATATCTCATCATAACATCAACAATATGAGATAGATATAATCATAGTCTCCATAAACAATTAGCATCACATGTATCAAGCCCGTACATGAAGTTCACATGATTTCCAATAATGTCTCTACGTCGTAGAATAGGATGGGGGCCAAGACATGTCCCTGTCTCACCCTCAAAGTAAAGACATGAGTAGAAATGGCATAATAGGTACTTAGAAGGTGGGTCTTGTCCTTGAATAAAGGACTTACCACTAGTAGGTCTCACAATCCAAGCTAACCATCAAGAGGTGGATGAAAATAGTCTCCAGCTTAGAATATGTGAATCTAGTCTAAATAGAATAAATATTGAGTAGGAAACTAGTCTAAGATTGTACTTGTTAGTTTTGTTATATTAGCCAATAATTAGGGCTAGTAGGCAAAAGTATGTGTTAGTACATTTGAATGTACTAAGTATGCGGGCATGTTATGTACTCATTAACCTGCTATCAATGTTAGATGATAAAGGGACATATATAGAAAGAAGTATATAGGAAAAATATAATATCAATAGTCCATGAAATTCATGATGCATGAATGCCAAAAATACTTTGTACATAGCGGGGTTGTGACCTCAACCGACATAAGACCAAGTGAGCTATAACATAGAACTTTGTTAGCTTCGCAACAATAGATAAAGAGGTGACCTACTTGTCAAAGGTAGGTCCTTGCCATAATGATCCCATAAAGGGGTATAAACATGAACCTATGCTAGGCACATAGTTATGAGAAAGGAGACTTTATATAAGGACCCCATGGCTTAAGCCCCCACCTCTAATCTCGTTCGGTGCTAAGTCAACAATCCACAAGAATACAAATACACACATACACACATACATATACACACATATATGTGTGTGTGTGTGCGTGCTCGTGCGCGCGTACTCTTGAAAAGTGGCATAAGTCTTACAGATCATTTTCATTCATACTTAGACTTAAAAGCCAAACATAATTCATAATCATGCATACTTACGCTAAAAAGCTAAATCATACTTCATGTTGTACTTTCATGCATAGGACTAGCTCCTTTTTCTTGTACATAGTGGTGTAAATACTCATAATTGCTCAAAGATCCATATCATAGACATTATGTGATCACATTCTTATTATACCCATACTTCTCTTAAAAACATAGTCATAAACATAATTGGGTCTTAGCCCACATCATAAACTTCATGAAAATCAATGTTCATGCATGCATATTCCATGACTTAGCAAATAGTATGTGTACTAGAAATTCATAGTTAAATCATCATAATATAATAAAATCTTAGCAAAACCATGAAGAAGTCATAAATCATGTATACTAGAAATTACCCATGCATAGATTCAACATTTAAAGGGACATGCATATTGAAGCTTTCATAATATCAATGCAATCCAACATAATAGGGCTTAAATCACATTTAGAACATCAATTAAATATATCTCATAACTCAATTTAATAAAATCAGCACTAATTTAAAAGATCCATATTTGAAGTAAGCTTGAAATTCATAAATTAAAAAGTAAGAAGTTTTTGGGGTCTTTATGATTGAAAGTGATCATGAATCAATCTCACATACCCTAGATAACTAGAAGAATTAATAGGATTTTGATTCGAGAAGAAGACCCTCCTTGAATTCCCAAGTTGAATCTTCAATGTCACACTTGAAAAGAGTGCTTAAAAGAGAGAAATTTCTAGAGTTCTAAGTGTAATGAATCAAATTGAATAGGGATAAAAGGAGTATAAGTCTTTTTAGGGGTTTAGGATAGGTTAGAAAGTCACAAATGACCCTTAAGGTTAACCAAAATTATGAGGAAGTCATTAATAAAGTGAGCACTAAAAAGTGCCCAAGGGTCTCGCGCCAGGGCACCACGGCCCATACAAAGGACCATGAACTGTACAAAGGTCCGTGGTAGGGGTCCTTTGACACTTAGAAAAATTTTTAAACTAAGGATATTTCTATTGAAGGCTTCATAGTCAAGACATAGATACACTAATCATATAACGGTCCATACAAATGACCCAAGTTTTGAGACAATAATTTTATATTTAGAATCATATTTTGGGGAGACGGCTTCACGAGACACCCACCATGGCTTGTGGTTTTTTTCACAAGACCCCACCATGGAACGTGGCAGGTTGTACGACCCGTACAAGGTTCCTGGTGGCTGCCTTAGTCAATTTCTTGGATTGAAGTTTGGAGCACCTTCCAAGAGCCCCTATGGTGAGGACAACGGCTCATGAGAAGTGCCATGGAGGGCCACCAAGCCTAGAACTCCTTCTTAAGCCATATGCAAACATCCATGGGTAACAAACCTCTGAAAATATGATTTTGAGGATCTATAAGGTCTCATGAGGTCCAGGTCCTTACAAACTTGATTTTGTTGGAAACTTCATGTTGCGATACTTTACTCAATTTGATAGAATAACTACTGCTTAATTGTTAAATCCCAAAAAGAACTATCATTTTTGTGTTAGATTGTGTAGTATTTTATTTGCCTCAAATTAAGCTATAATTTAAGGTACAAGCTCAAATAATTGTATAGACCAATATATAAGGTTTGTTTTGAGATTTTGGATGTGGGTCCTATCTTTTTCTACTTTTTAGCCCAAAACTTAATCTTCCCCATAAATTTAGATTTTATTATTGACATGATCGTACTAATATCATGATCCTATTTTTGACAACCTTGCAACATTATACGGCCGCTTGGAAAGGCAAGGCTCCTATAGATTGGGTTGGAGTGCGCATGATCAGCTTTCAGGTAGGCTACGACTTCCCTACTTACAAAATAAGTTAGAATATGTGAATCTAGTCTAAATAGAATAAATATTGAGTAGGAAACTAGTCTAAGATTGTACTTGTTAGTTTTGTTATATTAGCCAATAATTAGGGCTAGTATAGTATTTGTTTGACATTCTGAGAATGTTGTAATGTGTGTACTTGTTATCTGGTGTAATTCTAGTTATCTAATGATTATTTGGGCCTAATTTTAGGCTTAGGCTAGTGATTTCCTAGACATGTGTTGTTTAGAGCTGGTAAATTGATATATTCATCCAATATGACTTAAGATGTGTAGATCTTTATAGATCAAACTAGTAGACTTGATGCCTTAGATAAGCCATGTTGTGATTGGAAACTAATTATCCATATGATCCATATTATTGCTTTGGAAAGTTCCCTCGATATACCAGAGGTTACTTAGATTTGGAGGTGACACGTGAGCTATATTGGAGCTTAGAGTAAGATCTCTTATGGTCTGAGGCCCAAGCATTTTCTATGATTAGTTATTTGTCCTACTAGTACAAACTAGACCCCTGTGGTTCAATTGCATACTATATAGCCCTGTTTGAGGCCATACCATTCGAGGCAATCATGTTGGATTATATCCTTAGTCTGAGGCCTTTGGCATTTTTGACTATATCCATAGTAGAGGCCATGTTAAGACTATAACCTGGGTCTAAGGCTAGGATACAACTTGAGTCTAAGGCCAGGTCAGGGTATACAACCTAGGTCTAAGTCCAGATTAGATTGTTCTAGGGAAATTGTAATTGTATACGTATCATTGGGTTATGAGATCATTGGACCCTTGACACTATTAGATCTTGTTCTAGCATACCTTTCTTTATCTTAGCATTATACTTGAACTTACCTTATGGGCTTATGGGATGGGGGTTCGGTCAACGTACAAGTATAGTTAATAGGGCCTTACACTCGCGTGCACCTCTACACCATCAATCAGTCTCTTATTACTACTTATTCACATGCATACTGACCTTAATCTTGTGATTAGCTACATGTCGAGTTAAAGAGTGTTAAAATGAGTCCAAATGTAGATAACCCGCCCAAAGTTTTATGGGTTGAGCTTAAGATAATTTTAATTGGGTTCAGTTTCAACCTATTCAAGTCTTAACCCATTTTAAAAGAAACTTCAATTAAACCCAATTTAAT